>BMAU01004359.1:0-11720 GCA_019973935.1 Trichonephila clavipes
TTGCTTCACTAACAAATTGTCTAGAAAATAAACAATCCTTTTATTTTCAAATTAGGCTGTGATGATTTATTGATGGTTAGCTACTCACGACGTTAAAAGAAGTTTTAATCAATAAGTTGCGAGTTAAAAAATTACCATTAAATGATATATATTTCCTTTTAAACAATTTCTCCTTCGTGTACATATTGTAAAGTACCAGAAACTAGTGAACATTTTATATTAAACTGTATCAAATACAAATCGCAGCGTGAAATTTTGAAAAATTTTATCTCCAACAACGGAGAATGGTCTTATTCTTCAATAGCGAAATATAAAACAATAGAGCATGTTCAAAAAGTTGAAAAATTTTTGACATCACCCAATAGATTTTAAAATTCCAGCTAATAGTTTTTCAATACTCTACTTTCATCAATCTCAGTTTAAGCACAAGGTGATAATTCAAACTACTGATGGACAATGCAATCACGAGCTATACGTTACAACTTAGGTTAAAACTAATCAAAATTTTATCGGAGCATAATGCGTTGGCCAAGTTCCACTTTTACAGTGATATCACTGTACTGAACTGAACTGAAATCCATATCCTGCAAAACCAGAACTGGAACTGAACGTTGGTCAATAAAGTAAGTAAAAATTAAATTTAAAAATCCAATGCTGTAATAATTGACTAAGTTTTAACTATTACAATTAAAAAACCATTTACCTTTCTTTGAGTGGAAAACTAATTTTTAACTTTTTGTAAAAAGCTTATAGTAGCAATCTTTGTTATAAAAAAAAAGTTCTTAATTTTCCTGAATTCAAAATATGAGTAAAAGCATATATTACCCGATTTATAGATAAAGATATATTACTCGTCATGATTTATTTTTTAATCACACACAAATTTTGAGTATCTGTGAGATAACTGGGATATGTATCATAAACCGGCTCAATTTGACAAATAATAATTATATTTTTTAATTTTCAAAATGTGCCTTAACTTAGCACTGTTAAACACATTTTGAAACTTATTTTTACTCTTCTATAAAGTATGCTAAGAGAGGAACTGCAAATGAGCACAAATCCCATTAACAAAATAATTTATCAAAATTTAAATTTATAGGTTATAATTAAGGTAACTATTTTTTTTCACAAGGAAAAAGGAGAACAAAAATTTAAGAAAACCTACAACTTAAATTTTTGAATTATTTTATTAATTCAATGAAAAATACGCTTACATTTTTTTAAAAATTATTATCTTAGAGTAATTTTCCATTAAATGAATTTTTTTGTCTGTGTATCATTTTCTAACATATTAGAAAGTTCTGGCAAAAAATATCCTTCATACTGAATTTATGGAAACGTAATCTGTAGCCAAAATATTAACATTCAATTTTGATTCTCACCAATTGCTTTACATAAATCATTACTAACTGGAAAAAAATGGTGCTAATTTGATATCGAGGGTAGTAGCGCCAAGTAGTTGTTTATGTTCGCCAAGATGGGATTACAATATGGTTACCTTAATATTTTTATCGTCTGTGGATGTGGTTGCCATGAGGATAATGTAATCTTAAAAATAAATTTTATTCATTTTTTCCGCTGTAACCCTATTAATTTCAGGACGATTTCTTTTAAAAATTTAACTATTTTCAGTGTAATCTTTCCATTGTTTGCGTCTTCTGTTTAATTTTTGTGCTTATTTTCGAATATGGATATTTCTAAAAATGAGTGAGTGCTAGAATATTTTTTCTTAAAGAATAAGTGTTGTGCTTTTAATTATCGCTATAAATAGTTTATTTTGTTTTCAAAAGGTTTTTTTAATGTTCTTTGTTGGATGAAATTCGATTTGAAGGAACTTGTAGAGAGAGTGCAAGTTTTATATTGCAAGCTTTAACTACTTTGTAACTGATATTCTTAATTAATTTTAACATACATTATGTAATTATTTTATTCATAATGAAAATGCAATTATTACTATGTTAAAATCATTTAATAACTGAATTATTGTGTCTTTAGCATTTATTTATAAATATTTTACATATTTTGTTATTTATTTATAATTTATTGTTATTTATTTATAAGTATATTCTTATCCCAATCTAATATATAGTATGTGATGTTATGAAATTTTTAGTATGGTTGTATGTTTTTGCAAAAACTTGAATGGATTTTAATGAAATTCTTACTGTAATAAGCTTATACATCAGAATGTGTGATAGGCTATAATTGGGTGATAGCATAGAACTATGATTATAAAGACTTTGAGAACATTACAAAAATTATTGAACTTTACCTGTCAAGTAAGTAGGAAACCCTTATTTTTCTTTTTGCATTTTATATTTCTGTGATATTTTTTGATAAATGTTGATGTCGTGTTTATTTTTGATATTTCTGTGTTTAGTTATGTAATCTTTTTTTTGGGGAGCTACGCTAAGGTGCTGTTGCTAATTAGTTACTCCATATAATGCCTATTTTTTTTTATTTCAGAATAAAATTATTTTAAAATCATGTTGCTGTTAGTTACTCTCCATTTTAATGTTTTTTTATGCATCTTATTTACCATTTGGTCCTAAAAATTTTTTGCTATAAATTATTTTTCAGTTCTATACTTTGTATGTATTTACTTTACCATTATTGACTAAAATTTTCAAAATCTTACCTTTCTGGTTAGTAGTATTTATAACTCATTATTTTAATTCAATAGGCAATTTTATTTTTACACTTAAAAACATTTATCACTTTATTAACATTGTTTACTATTGGTGTGACATTTAGTGATAATGTTGCACTGTTGATCTTATGTTATGTTGTTTAGTACTACTATATTTTTGAATGTGAATTATCTTTCTTATGTTGTTTTTATTAACCTGGCATTATTATTATAGTCACACCACACCAACTTAGAAGGAATATTTTTCAATAAACAAATATGTAACACAAAGTTTTTACCAAATTTTTGCAGCACTTTGTTATTCATTATTGAGTATTTTTTTGGAAAAAAATAGTTTTCAAAAATTTACCAGTGTCTCTTTTACAATGAATACCTTTAGATTTTTATTTCATTTGGGGGAATTTTATATAATGGTATATATAATTTTTTTTTTTACAGTGGAATTGCTTTATTTAATTTATTAGCTCTAACGGATTAAATTTTCCAAAGTGGAGTATTTTGGTTTGTATATTTAGGTTTTAAATGTAGCGATCCAAAAAAATGAAAAAACTGCAGTAAATCTTTACCATGCGTAAGGATAAAATATTAGCAAGCCTGTTAATGGCGGGTCTACAACGCCTAATAAAGCTTGAGTTATGAAAGTACTTGGCATTTGTGTCTTCGCTGCGATGTTGTATTTGACTCGGTTGCGCGGCAAACATTTCGCCATGTTAGATTATTGATGAAAGCGTAATAAAGAAATTGTGAAGATGATGCGAATATTACAGTTTTTACATAAAATAAATAGCCAGAAAGTAATATTAATGTATTATACTATCAGATATATTTAAATATTTTAAAGTCAATCACAAAAACTTTTCAATGTATATTTATACAGATCAGCGTAGGGAAGGTATTTTCAAAATCAATTCAAGAGTTCACCATTCTTGGGAGTGTATAAATAAAAAAAAAATCCCTTTTGATTTTTGTCGATTTTAGAACAACATACAGTTAAAAAGTTTTGAACAAATGTTTTAGCATTAATTTTTTGCAAGTAATTAATTAAATTTTTTTTAATTTGCAATTCACGTAAAATTATAATCATATTAAAAACTTCTTTATCCTTCAATCTGTGTTGTCGGATTTTCCCCAGGACCCCACCTGCAAAGAACGGGTATATTTATCTAAGTATATTATAAACGCGAAAGTTTGTGAGTATCTTTGGGGTCTTTCAGGCAAAAATAACTGAATGGATTTTAATGAACTTTTACAAAGTAATACAGCTTATAAATCAGAATAACACATAGGCTAAAATTTATAAAGATATTGTGTGAGTTCTCAAAAATCTAACGACAATTGTCAAGAGAAAGTAGGAAAAAATTCTGCCATTTGCAAAAGCCCGTGACAGCATTTGTCTATCTTTTTTATCCCCTTTTGTTTTGTCTACGCCATACCTCATTTCCTTTTAATTTATTCCGTTCATCAGTGTCGTCACTGTTTATTTCACAATAAAACTAGATTTCGAAGGGGAGGTGGTGGTGATTTTTTAACATAAAATAAACACAACAAAAGGAATATTTATGCGTACACTTCCTGATATAAATTATTTATACTATTTTAACCGTTCATTACACAAAATTTTTACTATGACAGTGGAAGGAAAACTATGAAATTAAAATAAAATATCAAAATGTTTTTATCATTTAGTTTTTTTTTCTTTTTTGAATGTTTTTTTTTTTTTCAGTACATGTAAATATATCTACACTTCCCCCATACTGTTTTTTTTATAACTTATATATACTGTATATATATTATATAAAAAGTAATCGTTTTAGCTATCTGTAAATTTTTCTTTATTAATTAGAAACTTTTTAATATTAATTATTTGTTTTTTAAAAGAATTATTTCAAAAATGAATTATTTATTAATTAAAAATCCATTGTCTATTATTTTGATAAAAATACATTTCAGAGATATTTTACTGCTAACTATATGTAACAGTTTTATTCAGCTTAAAACTAAAGAAACTAACTATTATTAAAAATAATGAAAGTTTTTTGTTTTTTAGCTTTTTTATTGCTTCACATTAATAATTTTTTAACTTATGCAATATTGTTTTTTTAAAAGTCATAGATCAAAATTTGAAGCTATATTTTATCTATGAGGGGGAGGGGAAGAGGAACAGTAAAGTTTTACACTAAAAAAACCCCAGTGTTATGGCCGGGCTAGAGGGAGGGGGAAAACCTGACTTAAATCAAAAATATGAACACACACACAACAAACCAAAAAAAGGGAAATTTAATGAAATAATTTTAGAAAAATCGCACTCATTACGCGCGTACAAACACACACAGATAATTTTTGGCGTCATGAGGGAAAGAGAGAAAGCCGGGCCATGCAGCTAGTTTATTTATAATTATTTGTAATTATTATCTTATCTATTTCTGTTGTTAATTTTATAGCTATTATGTTATTTATTTATAATTATGTAATATGAGTTCTCTTATGCATTATTTTTATTTCTTTAAAATTGCGATTATGCTTTTTTATAATTACTATTTAATTATATTATATGATTAGTATTTCTAATACCTGTTACTATAAAATCGTACTATATGAATATATCATTGAGATAAAAATAATATAAGATTATTATATGCTGCGCTTATAATACTATTAGTATGTTACTTTTTATTACATAATATTATTATTCATTATTTATTGATTGATTGATTGGTTCACTCCTAGGAGAGCCCACACCCTTGTCGCGAATTACTTTGGTTGGCGATAATTGCGCCATCTTGGTAACCCTACTTTTAAACACTACATATGGCAACTCTAACTATTTCTAGCATTTTCGTATTTTGTGAGCGCGCATTTCAAATTTCATTTTGTTGTTGGGCTCCGGGCTGCCTGCGTGATGTGAGGGAATATACTTTAGAATTTTTTACTCTGTTGAATGCAAAAGGTAAAAAAAGAATTGATTGAATGGTGTATGAAGGAAGGAAGGATTGATTGCTTCGAGTTATGAATGTCCTAAATGTAATGATCGGCATGAGAGATGTAACATGGTCAGCAATAAAACGGTTTCTTCGAAATCGTACCAGCCACACCGAATGTATGTTCAAACATTACTTCGCAGAATAAATATGGCGCTGCTCACGTGATCATTCGCTTAGCGATGAGACCTTTAAGGCTTTTTTAAAATCTGTTGTTACGCTGCACCCTCCACTCTGAAAAGATCAGCAGTAAGAAAGTAAGTGCTGTTTTTATATTTTTTGTCTTAAATGTTTAATTTTTGTATTGTTTACATATATTTTCATTGTGCATCCACCTTATCCCGCTATATTCCCTTGCCATCATTGTCGGTTTCACTTGGCGCCATCTTGTTCTGACTTGGCGCTTTTTTCGGTTTGTCGCCAAGGGTGTGGGCTCTTCTAGGATTTTACCGATTGATCTAGGTTATTCTCAATCTCTTCCTGTATCCGTTATTTGAAATACATTTCAATGTATTTCAAAACAATTCTTTACAATTATTGTGTATCATTAAATTATATACCGCTAGGCCACACACCATATTGGATTTCATTCCAGCAACAAGAAGCGCTGCTTGGCGCCATTACCCCCGATATCAAACTAGTTCCAAATTTAAATATACATTCTTTCTACTTCAAGCAGTCAATTGTCTTCGATTTTAACATCAGGCATTTCTTTTGATAAAAACACAGCATATATATCTGCCCACTTGACCAAGTCAAAAACTACCATTGAAAACTGCTTCCTGTGTTATTTGTTTCATTCTTCAACATTTTGGGAACATGTTTGGTTCATCTCTAAATACAGAGATAAACAGATCAGTTCTAAAATATTGAAAAGGAGGACATTTTATGAGGAAGTACAGAACTATAAAAGGAGGACTGTCCTTCCTAAAGGATGGTTGGTCACCTTATTATAATGAAATATAAAGTGTCCTTGGGCTTTTTTTTGTTTTGATCTCTAAAAAATAAATTAAGAAACTGAAATTAGTAATATATCATCAAACTCATGTTATTATAATGTAGCAAATACCAATTTCAACATTTTTAATATAGAATCATTGAATTTTTGTGAGACACAGAAAATTATTTCCTTATGAATTAAGAATAAAGCTATACCTGAAAAATAGATACTTAATTTTTTTAGAATTCCAATCCTTCGAAAGGGAGATAAATCTTTTTGTACCTTTCTGTTTTCCCCGGCTCAAGTGCCAAAATTGATACAACCAACATCAAGCAGAATATTCCCGCTGATAACCTTTTACCACCACATTTTTAAACCAAGTTGCAGTCTTTTTTTACCAGCGACATCGTTTTCATAGTAAAGTAAGACCCTGCTTAACGTGGGGTATACGTTCCATCAAAGTAGGCCGTAATATAAAACAGCGTTAAAACGAGGTTATCTCATCATGTAAATAGTGGAGTTAAGGGAAGATGGTAGAATATTAGTCTGGTATTTTACCATTAAATTTATTAATTATGTTTTTTATAAGAATAAAACAAAAATTTATTTCTTACAAATATAGAAACATAATAAACAAATATACATATAAAAATATATAAAATTCTAACTCAGTATGTTTACATATCATTCAGTCTCTTCTGTATTTCCAATTTTCTGCCTTTATATCAAGAAGGTACATTGGCTTAATGGCATATTGCGTTCAATTTCGTCGTCAATCCATATAGATTGTTGTTTTTCCATTTCTTCTATAATGTTATTTCTAGAACGGGTAATTCTAGTTGCAGTTGCCGATGACAGTATTTTTTCTTTATTCTTAAGAAAATTGTCTTTATTGTGGAAGTTGCCAAATTCAATGCAGCACTAATTTGAGATTGACATTCACCAGAATCTAATCTTCTAATCACTTGCATTTTAGTTTCCTGTGAAATGCTTTTTCAGTTTGCTTTCTTTTCTTGTTTTTCTTTATCACTCATGATAAAAACTAAAGATCATAATATTTGTCACTGTATTAATCGTTATAGTACTATATAAATTTTTACTTACAATAATGTCAACAAATGTTTCAAATGATAAAAATGCGTCTACGACACCGCATCAAACAAGAAACACAACTCTACTGTTTCGAATATGTTATGTACATATTTTTTTTTTGGAAACCTAGCGCTGCGCACAATTTCGGGGAATCCTCGAGTTGAAATAAAAGAATGTTAAATGAAACAGCATTAAGCGGTGTCTTACTGTACATCAAAATAGATGTAAAATCAAGAATAACTTTTTTTATTTCATATTTTTATGTGTACATTGTGCATTGTAGCCAATTAAGCCTGCTTGGTGAGATTAGTGCTGGTGAAACAGAAACGTACCAATCTTTTTTAGAACATTAAATGAGATGCAAGGCCACTAATTCAAGTTACTGGTTTTTATATATCGTTATCCATATGAACTTTGAAAGGTTAGAATTGAATTGATTCTTATACCAACCTGTACCATACGATGATTACATTTTCTTGGTGGATTGAGAGAAATTATTCCTTTATGGCACTTTATTTGGTGACATCAATCTAACAGTTATTTCAACTAAAATATTTGTTAGTATTAAAACATGGATTATAATTAATTTGTTTCTTTCAAATCATGGGGAAAATGGAATGCTTGTTCATTACTTTAATTTACTACTCCCTTGTAAATTAATGAGTTGAATTTTTTCATCTAGGTGCATGTCATTCTCAAAAACTTGATATTCAATATTATTCAAATTGTAACCTTTAACCAGGCATCATTTATGACATATACATTTCTTGTAGCTACGAATTAAAAAAAAAAAGTAAATTACACTTATCAGGCTGTTGAAATTAAACAATTCAAATTGGGCTATTTAGAAAGTATGGTACTTACATATCACATAGGCAAATTTGCACCACATGAATTGTGCTGTGATATCATAATAGCAAGAAACCAACAATAAAAACAGATTCTTACAACTTTTATCAGAGAAAAAAATAATTAGTAAGATTTGGGTAGAAAGTGGCATGATTTATGTAGTGCCAATTTGTAATACGTAAGTACTTCAAATATAATGGATTACATAGGAATCAATTTGTTAACCTTTTCAACTAGAATAGCGAAGTGTTTCCTCTGGAAAATTGTATCTACTTACAAAAACATCGAGATTAGAGATTTAATCAAATTAATCCAGCAATTTAATATGTATCTGGAGTAAATAGTTTGTAAAAATGAAATCATTATCAGCCATATATTCTGAAAATATACCAAATCTAAAAGGCACCTTATTCTACATTACATTCTTAAGAACATGTAAATGAAAGCATTGAAGGGGAACTTCTATGGTAAAAATAAAAAATTTGCTAGTCTGTGAATCCCCAAACCCTCAGCCTTGTGTTCACCACTTGCAGAAGAGACTAATAAAATGTAAAAAATGTGTTATTCTGAGAAGCAATCTTGGAATTAATCTTCTGTCGTGTAACTTTCATGCCAATTGTTTATTTTTAAGTACTAATTGGGATAAAAGTTACAAAAAGACTTAGTTATGAAAAAAAACTTTTTTTTCAGTCGTTAAAACATGGGACAATGCTCAAGAAAAGCTTTTCTTGAATAATATTATGAAGCATTAAGTATATTCCATTTTCATTCTCTAATTAATTATTAACATAAAAAAATATATTTTGGTATATAGAACTTTAATTTTCTCTCAATTTTTACTATGCCTATTGTTTTTCAAAATGACATCAAAAATGAATTTTGATTTAAAAATGTCACTAATATATACTAAAAATTTAAGTTTGCTAAGTAATTTTGTGAAAAATTATTTTTATTAATTTTTTAGTATTTTTAATAAATGCTTTAGTACAATGTATATTTTAAGTGCACCATTCGTCAAAATTAATTTTATTATTATAATAATTAGAATTTAATTATGTATTTCAAAATATAAAGATTGAAATGGAATTTCTTTTATAAATAAATCAAAAAAGTGTTCAATTCTTTAGAATTGGTGTAGTAACACTTCTGCTTTTTAATTGTCTCAAAATAATGTTATAGTTTTTTTATAACAAAAATGTTGATAGTTTGTCTTATAGTTGTCTCTTGTTGTAGATAGTTTGTCTCTATGTCTTATAGTTGTCTCTATGTAGATAGCTTGTCTCTATCACAAATAGCCTATTTAGAACAGAAACATCAATTTTTCATATTTCTTGCTCATTATAAAATATATTTATTAATCTACCTTTAAAAAAGCATTCATTTATATTTCCAGAAATAAGATTCTAATTTTAACTCAGATTTTACTCATAATGTTAGTACATTATGATTCCATTACATTAAAATGTCTAAATTGTTTCCATAAAAAATAGAAATAATGTACTAATTTTGTTTTAATTAAAGTAACTTCATTTTTTAAGTAAATCATGTTGTGCACTACACGAGAAAAGAGGGCAAATGCTGGAAGCAAGATGGCAAGTCTTCTGGAGAATGAAGATGCAGATGATTTTTATCAAAGTGCTTATGGTGGATTTGCTGATGTAAGATTTCAATTGTTTTTTATTGATTTTTTCCTTCGAGTAAAGGATTTCCATTTCATTGAATGAAATTAGAATGTTATAAATGTACTTGAAGCATTTTATCATTTAAAAAATGTATGAAACTCCCAGAGTTTAAACAATGCTGTTAACTCCTAGTTCTAAACTCCTCTCTGGAAAATTGTTTGTGTGGCTTCTCAATTAAAATGAAATCAACTTCATTTATGTTTTACTTCTATATCTCCACGCATCATTAAATGTTACTTTCTTTCCATTTTTTGTAGCATGTAATGTAAGAAATAATTATATTACCATTTGCCAGTATGAAGTATTGAAATCCATGATTTCATGGCTCTCTTTATTCATCAATTTTAATTGCTCATTTTTGTTAGTAAAAGTAATTTGTGTGTTTGAGAGAAAGAAATATTGTTTAAATAATTTTAATATATTTAAATATAATAAATTATTGAACTTACCGTTTAAACTGATTTTAATTAGTAAATTTGTATATTGCTTAAAATATACTTTTTTTTCTGTATATTTCCTCTCAACTTTTAATCCATTTATTTATTCAACAAAATGAGAGACACTGCATACAGAAACATAGAAAACCTGACGATGAAAATGTAAAATAATTTCATTTAAAGTCTAAAATATACAATTTTGATGTTTGTTAAAATTAATTTATACTATTGACCATAATACATATAATTATTTTGGGTAACGTGATGTATTTGTGATTGTAGGAAGCTGACGATGCTGAGTATTCTGAAGAAGATGAGGTAGAAAGTGATACTGACACGGATATTTCAATTGATGAAAATGATGAACCAGTATCCGATCAAGAAGAGGAAGCAACCACAAAACGAAAGCATAAAGTTGTTACAAAAGCTTATAAGGTGATTACACATCAAAATGTGTGTTAATTTATTTTCAAAAATATACTACTGAATCAATGAACATTTCCTCAAAAAATTACATTGTGAACATTGAATTTTTTAAAGCTAAAAACTTTATATATATATATATATGTAATATATATATATATATATATATATATATATAACTTGGATTACTTTTCTCTTTAAATTAACGTAGGAACCAACTGCTGAGAAGGTAAAGAAAGAACCCAAGAAACATGTTTCTAAAGCAACACTTCAACACCAATTGTTACCAATATTGGTGGAGATATTTATTACTACTGTATTTTAAAAATATATGTTTAAAGTATAAACAAGACAGATTATGAAGCAATATTTTGTAATATATATGATTTGTTATAATTGTTTATTCCTGTTCCACATGTAATTTTTATTCACTATATATCTATCATATATACTTTTTGTATGTGATTTTATTTCATTAAAAAAAAATTATCGAAATATATCCTAAACCATATTTCAAGTCATCTGTCCCTCATTCTTTGTGTTTTTGGTTGGAAATTATATTTTGAAAGATAATGATACAAAATTTGGCGTAAAATTTTCAATATAAGGTAGGCAACCATAAGAATTCTATTTAGATACATCAAGTTTCTAATTATATTTTATTTT
>BMAU01004360.1:0-13270 GCA_019973935.1 Trichonephila clavipes
CTATTGCTTCACTAACAAATTGTCTAGAAAATAAACAATCCTTTTATTTTTCAGTGGAGGCTGTGATGATTTATTGATGGTTAGCTACTCACGACGTTAAAAGTTTTAATCAATAAGTTGCGAGTTAAAAATTACCATTAAATGATATATATTTCTTTTTAAACAATTTCTCCTTCGTGTACATATTGTAAAAGTACCAGAAACTAGTGAACATTTTATATTAAACTGTATCAAATACAAATCGCAGCGTGAAATTTTGAAAATTTTATCTCCAACAACGGAGAATGGTCTTATTCTTCAATAGCGAAATATAAAACAATAGAGCATGTTCAAAAGTTGAAAAATTTTTGACATCACCCAATAGATTTTAAAATTCCAGCTAATAGTTTTTCAATACTCTACTTTCATCAATCTCAGTTTAAGCACAAGGTGATAATTCAAACTACTGATGGACAATGCAATCACGAGCTATACGTTACAACTTAGGTTAAAAACTAATCAAAATTTTATCGGAGCATAATGCGTTGGCCAAGTCTCCACTTTTACAGTGATATCACTGTACTGAACTGAACTGAAATCCATATCCTGCAAAACCAGAACTGAACTGAACATTGGTCAATAAAGTAAGTAAAAATTAAATTTAAAAATCCAATGCTGTAATAATTGACTAAGTTTTAACTATTACAATTAAAAAAAACCATTTACCTTTCTTTGAGTGGAAACTAATTTTAACTTTTTGTAAAAAGCTTATAGTATAACTTTGTTATAAAAAAAAAGTTCTAATTTTCCTGAAATTCAAAATATGAGTAAAGATATATTACCCGATTTATAGATAAAGATATATTACTTCGTCATGATTTATTTTTTAATCATACACAAATTTTGAGTATCTGTGAGATAACTGGGATATGTATCATAAACCGGCTCAATTTGACAAATAATAATTATATTTTTAATTTTCAAAATGTGCCTTAACTTAGCACTGTTAAACACATTTTGAAACTTATTTTTTACTCTTCTATAAAGTATGCTAAGAGAGGAACTGCAAATGAGCACAAATCCCATTAACAAAATAATTTATCAAAATTTAAATTTATAGGTTATAATTAAGGTAACTATTTTTTTCACAAGGAAAAGGAGAACAAAAAATTTAAGAAAAACCTACAACTTAAATTTTTGAATTATTTTATTAATTCAATGAAAAATACGCTTACATTTTTTAAAATTATTATCTTAGAGTAATTTTCCATTAAATGAATTTTTTTGTCTGTGTATCATTTTCTAACATATTAGAAAGTTCTGGCAAAAAATATCCTTCATACTGAATTTTATGGAAAGCACTGTAGCCAAAATATTAACATTCAATTTTGATTTCTCACTAATTGCTTTACATAAATCATTACTAACTGGAAAAAAAATGGTGCTAATTTGATATCGGGGGTAGTAGCGCCAAGTAGTTGTTTATGTTCGCCAAGATGGGATTAAAATATGGTTACCTTAATATTTTTATCGTCTGTGGATGTGGTTGCCATGAGGATAGTGTATCTTAAAAATAAATTTTATTCATTTTTTCCCGCTGTAACCCTATTAATTTCAGACGATTTCTTTAAAAATTTAACTATTTTCAGTGTAATCTTTCCATTGTTTGCGTCTTCTGTTTAATTTTGTGCTATTTTCGAATATGGATATTTCTAAAATGAGTGAGTGCTAGAATATTTTTTTCTTAAAAGAATAAGTGTTGTGCTTTTAATTATCGCTATAAATAGTTTATTTTTGTTTTCAAAAAGGTTTTTTTTTACGTTCTTTGTTGGATGAAATTCGTTGAAGGAACTTGTAGAGAGAGTGCAAGTTTTATATTGCAAGCTTTAACTACTTTGTAACTGATATTCTTAATTAATTTTAACATACATTATGTAATTATTTTATTCATAATGAAAAAAATGCAATTATTACTATGTGTAATAATCATTTAATATTCGTTATTTATTATTGTGTCTTTTAGCATTTATTTATAAATATTATTACATATTTTGTTATTTATTTATAATTAATATTGTTATTTATTTATAATTATTATTGTTATCCTAATCTAATATATATTATAAATGTGAAAGTTTGTGAAAATCTTTGTTGGTCTTTCACGCAAAAACTACTGAATGGATTTTAATGAAACTTTACTGTAATATAGCTTATACATCAGAATAGCACATAGGCTATAATTTATAGCATAGACTATAATTTATAAAGATTTGAGAAAAGTGTCAAAAATATAACGATATTTGTCAAGTAAGTAGGAAAAAATTGTCTTCTGCTACCAATTATGGCATGCGCTGCAAAAAAAACCACGTCTGCATATATCTGTCTTTTGTTTGTGGAAAAACCTTTTTTGTTTTGGCTACGCAAGGTGCTCACTTCTAATTAATTCCTCTGATATAATGCCTATTTTTTTTTATTTCAGAATAAAACTAAGTTTTGAAGGGAGAGGTTGTTATAAATCTCTCTTTATTTTAATGTTTTTTTAGCATCTTATTATGCACATTTGGTAGTAAGAAATTGATCTTTTCCAAATAAATGCTTTTATCAGTTCTGATACTTAAAGTAAATAAGCTTTCTCTTTCACACTGCATCCTTTGGACAAATTTTCAAAATTTATTTGTGGTTAGTAGTTAATTATAACGCTATAATTTTAATTGAAGAGGCAGATATAATTATTTTTACACTTAAAAACGCAATAACTATTGTTCTGTATTTCTTGGAGTGTGAGAGTGAGTGAATATTAATGTTGCACTGTTCAGCTACACGAGGGCTTTTATAACGGATCACGTAATTTTTGAACCATAGTCAAATAACGTGGACGACATCTGAGCTGGCACCCCTTTCTCCTAACTACCACACCACACCAACTTAGAAGGAATATTCTACCAATAATTAGCAGGAATATTCTTTGAAATTCACTCTTCCAAGATATATAGCAGCACGGGTTCCATGATGAGTATTTTAGTGGAAAAAATAGTTTGTCAAAATTTAAGTGTCTTATGTTTTTGTATGTTAATGAAGACCTTAGAAAATGATTTGACTACTTATTTTAAGTGAATGGTATATATAATTAATTTTACAGTGGAATATCTTTATTTAATTTATTAGCTCTAACGGATTAAATTTTCCAAAGTGGAGTATTTTGTTTATGTATATCCCTTAATTTTAAATGTAGCGATCCAAAAAAAATATTGTATGAAAAAAACTGCAGTAAATCATAATGCGGTTGGATAAAATATTAGCGTGCATTGCTCCCCTACATGGCGGGTCTACAACGCTCTAATAAAGCTTGAGTTATGAAAGTAGCTAGGCATTTGTGTTTGTGTGTGTGTGCCAACTTGACTCTTATCGTTAACATTTCGCTATGTTTTTCATTGGATCGTCATTATAATTTAAGAAACGGCGTTGCTTGCGAATATTACAGTTTTAACATAAAATAAATACTACAGAAAGTAATATTAATGTATTATACTTTCAGATAAATTTCTATTTTAAGCGTTCATTACACAAAACTTTTAACAATGTGTTACTTTTGCTGAGCAGAGATCAGCTTAGGAAGGTATTTTCAAAAATCAACCCTCAAGAGTGTTACGGGGAGTTATAAATAAAAAAAAATCCTTTTATCAGCTATTAGACCTACATACTTAAAATTTAACAAAGGTGTTTTATTTCTTTTTTTTTTGGTACCTGAGTTACGCCGAAAGCTTTTTATGTTTAATTTGCAATTCACGTAAAATTAACTCATTAAAAACTTCTTTATCCTTCAATCTGTGTTGTTTAATTTTTCAGTTCACCCGTGCAAAGAACGGGTATACCAGCTAGTATATATTATAAACGCGAAAGTTTGTGAGGATGTTTGGCCGTCTTTCAGGCCAAAATAACTGAATGGATTTTAATGAAACTTTACAATAATATAGCTTATAAATCAGAATAACACATAGGCTATAATTTATAAAGATATTGTGTGAGTTTTCAAAATATAACGACAATTGTCAAGAGAAAGTAGGAAAAAATTCTGCCATTTGCAAAAAAGCCCCTGTGACAGCATTCCTCTATCTTTTTTATCCCTTTTGTTTTGTCTACACCATGCCTCCTTTTAATTTATTCCGTTCATCAGTGTAATCACTATTTTTTTTATTTCACAATAAAACTAGATTTCGAAGGGAGAGGTGGTGGCAAGATTTTTTAACATAAAATAAATACAACAAAAAGGAATATTAATGTATTACACTTCCTGATATAAATTATTTACACTATTTTAAGTGTTCATTACACAAAATTTGTAACAATAACAGTGGAAGGAAAAACTATGAAATTAAAATAAAATATCAATGATTTTATCAGTTAGTTTTTTTTTCTATTTGAATGTTTTTTTTTTTCAGTACATGTAAATATATATCTACCCTTTTACCCCATACTGTTTTTTTTATAACTTATATATACTGTATATATGTTTATTCAAGCATTAAAAAAAGCAATCGTTTCAATAGCTATCTGTAAATTTTTCTTTTATTTATTACTTATAGAAACTGGATTTTAATATATATATGTATATATGTTTTTTAAAAGAATTATTTCATTACTAAATGAATTATTTATTAATTAAAAAATCCATTATCTATTATTTTGGATAAAAATACATTTCAGAGATATTTTACTGCTAACTATATGTAACAGTTGATTGATTCATGAAAATCTTAAATTTATTCTATTATTTTAGTTTCTTAGAAACTAACTATTATTAAAAAAATAATGAAAGTTTTTTGTTTTACTCTTAGCATTAGAATCGTTTTCTTTTTATTGCTTCACATTAATAATTTTTTAACTTATGCATTTTGTTTTTTAAAAGTCATACATCAAAATTTGAAGCCATATTTTGTCTGTGAGGGGGAGGGGAAGAGGGAACAGTAAAATTTTACACTAAAAAAACCCCTGTGTTATGCCGGACTAGAGGGAGGGGGAAAAAACCTGACTTAAATCAAAAATATGTGGAACAAATTTCGAAAAAGGGAAATTTAATGAAATAATTTTAGAAATCAATCGCATATTACGCGTGTACAAACACACACAGATAATTGCTGGCCTCATGAGGGAAAGAGAAAGCCGGGCCATGCAGCTAGTTTATTTATAATTATTTGTAATTATTATCTTATCTATTTCTGTTGTTAATTTATAGCTATTATGTTATTTATTTATAATTATGTAATATGAGTTCTCTTATGCATTATTTTTATTTCTTTAAAATTCGGCGATTATTCTTTTTTATAATTACTATTTAATTATATTATATGATTAGTATTTCTAATACCTGTTATAAAATCGTACTATATGAATATATCATTAAGATAAAATAATATAAGATTATTATATGCTGCGCTTATAATACTATTATTAGTATGTTACTTTTTATTACATAATATTATTATTCATTATTTATTGATTGATTGGTTCACTCCTAGGAGAGCCCACACCCTTGTCGCGAATTACTTTGGTTGGCGATAATTGCGCCATCTTGGTAACCCTACTTTTAAACACTACATATGGCAACTCTAACTATTTCTAGCATTTTCGTATTTTGTGAGCGCGCATTTCAAATTTCATTTTGTTGTTGGGCCCGCTGCCTCTTCAAGTGATGTGAGGAATATACTTTAGAATTTTTACTCTGTTGAATGCAAAAGGTAAAAAAGAATTGATTGAATGGTGTATGAAGAAGGAAGGATTGGTGCTTCGAGTTATGAATGTCCTAAATGTAATGATCGGCATGAGAGATGTAACATGGTCAATAAAACGGTTTCTTCGAAATCGTACCAGCCACACCGAATGTATGTTCAAACATTACTTCGCAGAATAAATATGGCGCTGCTCACGTGATCATTCGCTAGCGATGAGACCTTTAAGGCTTTTTTTAAAATCTGTTGTTACGCTGCACCCTCCACTCTGAAAAAGATCAGCAGTAAGAAAGTAAGTGCTGTTTTTATATTTTTTGTCTTAAATGTTTAATTTTTGTATTGTTTACATATATTTTCATTGTGCATCCACCTTATCCCTTTATATTCCCTTGCCATCATTGTCGGTTTCACTTGGCGCCATCTTGTTCTGACTTGGCGCTTTTTTTCGGTTTGTCGCCAAGGGTGTGGGCTCTTCTAGGATTTTACCGATTGATCTAGGTTATTCTCAATCTCTTCCTGTATCCGTTATTTTGAAATACATTTCAATGTATTTCAAAACAATTCTTTACAATTATTGTGTATCATTAAATTATATACCGCTAGCCACACACCATATTGATTTCATTCCAGCAACAAGAAGCGCTGCTTGCGCCATTACCCCGATATCAAACTAGTTCCAAATTTAAATATACATTCTTTCTACTTCAAGCAGTCAATTGTCTTCGATTTTAACATCAGGCATTTCTTTTGATAAACACAGCATATATATCTGCCCACTTGACCAAGTCAAAAACTACCATTGAAAACTGCTTCCTGTGTTATTTGTTTCATTCTTCAACATTTTGGGAACATGTTTGGTTCATCTCTAAATACAGAGATAAACAGATCAGTTCTAAAATATTGAAAAGGAGGACATTTTATGAGGAAGTACAGAACTATAAAAGGAGGACTGTCCTTCCTAAAGGATGGTTGGTCACCTTATTATAATGAAATATAAAGTGTCCTTGGGCTTTTTTTTTTTGTTTGATCTCTAAAAATAAATTAAGAAACTGAAATTAGTAATATATCATCAAACTCATGTTATTATAATGTAGCAAATACCAATTTCAACATTTTTAATATAGAATCATTGAATTTTTGTGAGACACAGAAAATTATTTCCTTATGAATTAAGAATAAAGCTATACCTGAAAAATAGATACTTAATTTTTTAGAATTCAATCCTTTCGAAAGGGAGATAAATCTTTTTTTTTGTACCTTTCTGTTTTCCCCGCTCAAGTGCCAAAATTGATACAACCAACATCAAGCAGAATATTCCCGCTGATAACCTTTTACCACCACATTTTTAAACCAAGTTGCAGTCTTTTTACCAGCGACATCGTTTTCATAGTAAAGTAAGACCCTGCTTAATGTGGGGTATACGTTCCATCAAAAGTAGGCCGTAATATAAAACAGCGTTAAAACGAGGTTATCTCATCATGTAAATAGTGGAGTTAAGGGAAGATGGTAGAATATTAGTCTGGTATTTTACCATTAAATTTATTAATTATGTTTTTTATAAGAATAAACAAAAATTTATTTCTTACAAATATAGAAACATAATAAACAAATATACATATAAAAATATATAAAATTCTAACTCAGTATGTTTACATATCATTCAGTCTCTCTGTATTTCCAATTTTCTGCCTTTATATCAAGAAGGTACATTGGCTTAATGGTATTATTGCGTTCAATTTCGTCGGATCAATCCATATAGATTGTTGTTTTTCCATTTCTTCTATAATGTTATTTCTAGAACGGGTAATTCTAGTTGCAGTTGCCGATGACAGTATTTTTCTTTTATTCTTAAGAAAATTGTCTTTATTGTGGAAGTTGCCAAATTCAATGCAGCACTAATTTGAGATTGACATTCACCAGAATCTAATCTTCTAATCACTTGCATTTTAGTTTCCTGTGAAATGCTTTTTCAGTTTGCTTTCTTTTCTTGTTTTTCTTTATCACTCATGATAAAAACTAAAGATCATAATATTTGTCACTGTATTAATCGTTATAGTACTATATAAATTTTTTACTTACAATAATGTCAACAAATGTTTCAAATGATAAAAATGCGTCTACGACACCGCATCAAACAAGAAACACAACTCTACTGTTTCGAATATGTTATGTACATATTTTTTTTTTGGAAACCTAGCGCTGCGCACAATTTCGCGGGGAATCTCGAGTTGAAATAAAAGAATGTTAAATGAAACAGCATTAGCGGTGTCTTACTGTACATCAAAATAGATGTAAAATCAAGAATAACTTTTTTATTTCATATTTTTATGTGTACATTGTGCATTGTAGCCAAATTAAGCCTGCTTGGTGAGATTAGTGCTGGTGAAACAGAAACGTACCAATCTTTTTAGAACATTAAATGAGATGCAAGGCCACTAATTCAAAGTTACTGGTTTTTATATCGTTATCCATATGAACTTTGAAAGGTTAGAATTGAATTGATTCTTTATACCAACCTGTACCATACGATGATTACATTTTCTTGGTGGATTGAGAGAAATTATTCCTTTATGGCACTTTATTTGGTGACATCAAATCTAACAGTTATTTCAACTAAAATATTTGTTAAGTATTAAAACATGGATTATAATTAATTTGTTTTCAAATCATGGGGAAAATGGAATGCTTGTTCATTACTTTAATTTACTACTCCCTTGTAAATTAATGAGTTGAATTTTTCATCTAGGTGCATGTCATTCTCAAAAGCTTGATATTCAATATTATTCAAATTGTAACCTTTAACCAGGCATCATTTTATGACATATACATTTCTTGTAGCTACGAATTAAAAAAAAAAAAAAGTAAATTACACTTATCAGGCTGTTGAAATTAAACAATTCAAATTGGGCTATTTAGAAAGTATGGTACTTACATATCCATAGGCAAATTTACCACCACATGAATTGTGCTGTGATATCATAATAGCAAGAAACCAACAATAAAAACAGATTCTTACAACTTTTATCAGAGAAAAAATAATTAGTAAGATTTGGGTAGAAAGTGGCATGATTTATGTAGTGCCAATTTTGTAATACGTAAGTACTTCAAATATAATGGATTACATAGGAATCAATTTGTTAACCTTTTCAACTAGAATAGCTTAAGTGTTTCCTCTGGAAAATTGTATCTACTTACAAAAACATCGAGATTAGAGATTTAATCAAATTAATCCAGCAATTTAATATGTATCTGAGTAAATAGTTTTGTAAAAAATGAAATCATTATCAGCCATATATTCTGAAAAATATACCAAATCTAAAAGGCACCTTATTCTTACATTACATTCTTAAGAACATGTAAATGAAAGCATTGAAGGGGAACTTCTATGGTAAAAATAAAAATTTGCCAGTCTGTGAATCCCAAACCCTCAGCCTTGTGTTCACCACTTGCAGAAGAGACTAATAAAATGTAAAAAATGTGTTATTCTGAGAAGCAATCTTGGAATTATCTTCTGTCGTGTAACTTTCATGCCAATTGTTTTATTTTTAAGTACTAATTGGGGATAAAAGCTGGCTAAAAAAACACTAGATTATGAAAAAACTTTTTCAGTCGTTAAAACATGGGACAATGCTCAAGAAAAGCTTTTTCTTGAATAATATTATGAAGCATTAAGTATATTCCATTTTCATTCTCTAATTAATTATTAACATAAAAAAAAAAAAAAAAAATATATTTTGGTATATAGAACTTTAATTTTCTCTCATTTTTTACTATGCCTATTGTTTTTCAAATGACATCAAAATGAATTTTGATTTAAAAATGTCACTAATATATACTAAAAATTTAAGTTTGCTAAGTAATTTTGTGAAAAATTATTTTTATTAATTTTCTAGTATTTTTAATAAATATGAAAAGTACAATGTATATATTTTAAGTACCATTCGTCAAAATTAATTTTATTATTATAATAATTAGAATTTAATTATGTATTTCAAAAATATAAAGATTGAAATGGAATTTCTTTTATAAATAAATCAAAAAAGTGTTCAATTTTTTAGAATTGGTGTAGTAACACTTCTGCTTTTTAATTGTCTCAAAAATAATGTTATAGTTTTTTTTTATAACAAAAATGTTGATAGTTTGTCTTATAGTTGTCTCTTATTTTGTAGATAGTTTGTCTCTATGTCTTATAGTTGTCTCTTATTGTTGTAGATAGTTTGTCTCTAATACAAATAGCCTATTTAGAACAGAAAAACATCAATTTTTCATATTTGCTCATTATAGAAATATATTTATTAATCTACCTTTAAAAAAAACAGATTCATTTATATTTCCAGAAATAAGATTCTAATTTTAACTCAGGATTTTACTCATAATGTTAGTACATTATGATCTATTACATTAAAATGTCTAAAATTGTTTCATAAAAATAGAAATAATGTACTAATTTTGTTTTAATTAAAGTAACTTCATTTTTTAAGTAAATCATGTTGTGCACTACACGAGAAAAGAGGGCAAATGCTGGAAGCAAGATGGCAAGTCTTCTGGAGAATGAAGATGCAGATGATTTTTATCAAAGTGCTTATGGTGGATTTGCTGATGTAAGATTTCAATTGTTTTTTATTGATTTTTTCCTTCGAGTAAAGGATTTCCATTTCATTGAATGAAATTAGAATGTTATAAATGTACTTGAAGCATTTTATCATTTAAAAAATGTATGAAACTCCCAGAGTTTAAACAATGCTGTTAACTCCTAGTTCTAAACTCCTCTCTGGAAAATTGTTTGTGTGGCTTCTCAATTAAAATGAAATCAACTTCATTTATGTTTTACTTCTATATCCTTAATGCATCATTAAATGTTACTTTTTCCATTTTGTAGCATGTAATGTAAGAAATAAATATATTACCATTTGCCAGTATGAAGTATTGAAATCCATGATTTCATGGCTCTCTTTATTCATCAATTTTAATTGCTCATTTTTGTTAGTAAAAGTAATTTGTGTGTTTGAGAGAAAGAAATATTGTTTAAATAATTTTAATATATTTAAATATAATAAATTATTGAACTTACCGTTTAAACTGATTTTAATTAGTAAATTTGTATATTGCTTAAATATAATTTTTTTCTGTATATTTCCCAACTTTTAATCCATTTATTTATTCAACAAAATGAGAGACACTGCATACAGAAACAGAAAACCTGACGATGAAAATGTAAAATAATTTCATTTAAAGTCTAAAATATACAATTTTGATGTTTTGTTAAAAATTAATTTATACTATTTGACCATAATACATATAATTATTTTTGGAGTAACGTGATGTATTTGTGATTGTAGGAAGCTGACGATGCTGAGTATTCTGAAGAAGATGAGGTAGAAAGTGATACTGACACGGATATTTCAATTGATGAAAATGATGAACCAGTATCCGATCAAGAAGAGGAAGCAACCACAAAACGAAAGCATAAAGTTGTTACAAAAGCTTATAAGGTGATTACACATCAAAATGTGTGTTAATTTATTTTCAAAAATATACTACTGAATCAATGAACATTTCCTCAAAAAAATTACATTGTGAACATTGAATTTTTTAAAGCTAAAAACTTTATATATATATATTATATATATATATATATGTAATATATATATATATATATATATATATATATAACTTGGATTACTTTTCTCTTTAAATTAACGTAGGAACCAACTGCTGAGAAGGTAAAGAAAGAACCCAAGAAACATGTTTCTAAAGCAAACACTTCAACACCAATTGTTACCAATATTGGTGAGATATTTATTACTACTGTATTTTAAAAATATATGTTTAAAGTATAAACAAGACAGATTATGAAGCAATATTTTGTAATATATATGATTTGTTATAATTGTTTATTCCTGTTCCACATGTAATTTTTATTCACTATATATCTATCATATATACTTTTTGTATGTGATTTTATTTCATTAAAAAAAAATTATCGAAATATATCCTAAACCATATTTCAAGTCATCTGTCCCTCATTCTTGTGTTTTTGGTTGGAAATTATATTTTGAAAGATAATGATACAAAATTTGGCGTAAAATTTTCAATATAAGGTAGGCAACCATAAGAATTCTATTTAGATACATCAAGTTTCTAATTATACACTCTGTCGCAAAAAAATAATATGCACCCAGAAGAAATCGGGCTACAATCACGAAACTCGGCAAGAATGTAGTCTGGTAAGAGATATGCAAATGATTAAAATTTCGAAGCCAATGAGACAAGGAGCTAAAGTGTGTGTTACTGGCGCATATTAGCTGGCGCTAACTGGAGAGTTTAAAGCATGAGTACGAGCGCCGTACGGCTATCAAACGAATCTGATGACTTTGATAGACGATATTGAGACTTAGGATGTCTCTAAGACGTAACCGGCGGCAGTACGAGCAGCTGACGGACTTTGATAGGGGGCCGTATAATAGGCCTCAGAGAAGCAGGTTGGTCGAATGACGTATCGGCCGCCCACCTCGGTCGAGCGATATGGTAGTTGCTCGGTGTTGGCAACAGTGGATCACAGAAGGTAGAGTGTACCGTCGCGGAGGGGGTCAGGACGTCCCAGGAACACAAATGATCGCGAGGATCGTGCAATCAGAAGAGTGGCCACTTCGGCACCAACAACGTCGCTAGCATCGATTCAACGCCACTTACCTCCTTCCAGACATCCAGTGCCATCAAGAGAAAACCATAAAGGGAGACGACTGACCGAAGTTGGCTTGAGGAGCCGACGTCCGCTAAGACGCTTACCACTGACCCATCATAGGCAGTGTCGACTGGATTTTTGCCGACCTCGGGCAACTTGGAGTGTGACAGACTGGGGCGTGTCATCTTCAGTGATGAATCCCGATTCAGTCTCAGTGCTGATGACCACCGCACACGTGTCTGGAGGCGCACCGGCCAGCGGTCCGATCCGGCATTTATTGTCGAGCGGCATACAGCAATTTCACAAGGTGTGACAGTGGGGAGCAATTTCTTGGACACACGATCATCTTTAGTGGTCCCCTTCAAGGCACTTCTTTTGACAGCTCAGATGCGCGTGGACGATATTTTAACGCCGATTGTGCTACCCATGCTATCAAGTCGCCCAGGTGCCATTTATCAACAGGATAATGCTCGTCCACATACTGCGCGACTCTCCCAACAATGTCTTCAAGGGATGACGTCCCTACCATGGCCTGCCAGGTCACCAGATCTTTCGCCAATAGAGCATGTCTGGACGCTGGGAAGGCAACTGCAGCCGATCCCGAGATACGAGGAGAATTAACTGCGCAGATGCAAAGACTATGGCAGGATCTTCCACAGGGTCATAAGTGATCTAATTGAATCGATGCCACGCCGAATTTCGGCTTGTATAGCTGCCAGAGGTGGCTTTACTACTTACTGATTTTTAACCTTTTTGCAAGCTGTAACCGCTTAATAAAATGATATTTTGTTCTGATTTTTAATCATTTGTTTATTTCATATACAATTCACATGCATACCAAATTTCGTGAATGTAGCTCAATTTCTTTCTGGGTGCATAT
>BMAU01004361.1:0-84666 GCA_019973935.1 Trichonephila clavipes
TTTGTGTTCATTTCTACAGTTTAATTTGTTGTATCTAATGTGATTTCAACCCTGTTTACCTGTAATATCATTTCCACTGCATTGCACGGCCCCCATGCTTTAACATTGGTTTAAATGGTAAACTCGCCAAATATTGCAGCTAGCGCCAAGTTGGCGACGGATTTGGCGACTTAATTTTTGGCGCCAAATTTGGCGATATATCGCCAAATGTGGGCGATAAGCTTGGCGACCATGGCAACCCTGCTCCTAATAACCCTGTCTGGCAACCCTATCGCGGTATTGTAACACTATTGTATTGAATGTATTACTGTATTAAGCTTTTCTCGTACGCTCCGGATTTTTCTAGACCTTTCTATTTCTAGATTATTCTGGCAAGTGCCAGAGGTTTCTGACCGAAAGGTATAAAAGGGCCCGAGCCGGCTAGTTAGTTAGTCAGATCTCAGCTTTCATGCAAGTGATACCTCTCTGCTTGAGAGAGAGAGAGACGATTGCATAGTGCGTGTGTTATTGCTTTTATTGAGTTATTATTTTTGTGCTGAGTGTTTACTATTGCTTTTGTTAGTGTATTACATCTGTGTTATCAGTATTTTCATCGATTGTACGTGACTTTCTCGAACTGTTCTACAATTTGTGGAGGACTGTTTTGGCCAAGAATAAAATTGTTTTGGATTCCGCTTTTCGGCTTCAATCATTTCGAACCCCCGAAAACGCAACAATATATTGGAAGTTTAGCATTCGCGAACTCACTAAGTGGAGTCGTTAAGTGAAGTCGCTAGGTGTGTTTGCTAAGTAGAAAGGTAGTCACAAAGAGATAGAGATTTATTCTAGAAGAGGAATCTTAAACCTGGAAATTAGCCTAATAGTACAGGAAAAGATTAACCAAAAGTGAGACTGAGTCCAACGGAGTATAGCCTGATTAAAGCCAGAACAGAAGTGATAATGACCGTAGCTGTTTATCTAGGATATAGACATAAAATTGATCAGTAAAACTTTAAATATAAAGCCTTTACTAGTGAGATAATATTTAATCCATAAAGTTAGATTCACAGTGGTTAGTTGAGCCCTCGATTGGTAGCACGTGTTGCGTCTTCTCGTTCTTGATCATACTCCTTAGACCATTCTTGTTTTTGCATTGTGTTTAAACTAAGATATTAATAAACAAATTTTAGTGTGAATGACTTAAGTAGTTCTTCGTTCCTCCCCACAGAGACAGGTCACGTGGATAGTGTAGAAAGGAGGACCCCATCGGCTGGGACCTCACAACATGTATGAATAACAAAACACTAACAGTACCGTAGAAATTAAATGTTTTATTAGAAAATACATCTATAAGAGTAAATAATTAAATACATTATAACGTAGTGATTCACCACTGGTTATGATGCAAGTTGTTATTTATTAGGGTAATACAAACTCTACCTATTATTTCTACCGCAGAATACACGTTTCTAATTGTGAGCTAGATCAGAGCGACCCAGAAACAATAGGTAATACGACATCATCAAAATTCAAAGATGCTCAGTTGAGGAGAGTTCTGGCAATCGTTCTGGTTACAGAAAAAAAAAGTGTTAAAAAAATTGAAGATAACCTTGAGAAAACTGTATCGTATGCAGTCCTTTATCATTCTGGTGAAATATAAACCCATCAATAAGGCAGAAAAATACTACTAGATGTATATCTCGTTGACGTAACACTGTGTTGTTGAACTTATTCTCTTTTACATCAGTTCAATATTTGATGAAATTGCAATTTTTCTACTCATTTATTTATACATTATTTATTAGAAGCTTTCTTATGTAGCTGAATTTTTTAAAATTCTTTTAAAAATAATATAGTAAAATTCGTAACTCTTCATTGTGGTTTACTAAAGACAATTTATGCGGATTTATCGAGAATGTACTACACACATTAAATTAATTCTAAAAATTCATAACATTACATGACATTTCTATATTCTACAATTGATTAAAATTATTCATCAATGTCGTTCAGCTTATGCAATAAAGTTATTCCATGCAGATTTTGTGTAATAATCCAAAGTTGTATAAAATTATATGGCACCGGCAAAATATTTGCTTTGATATTACAGTTTTAACATTCTCTCTTCCAGTGAAATGAGTTAACTGAAAAGTTATGAAGAGTTTTAAAAAGAAAAGAAAATAATATATATTAATAAAAAAACCATTACTTATAAAATGGTTTTTAATCTGAGGAAAGATTATGAATTACCAAAAATTGAAAATACTGTATTTTACCGAAGCTAAGACAATCGAAAATGAAGTACCAGCATGCTTTTTCTGATAGGTCTAAACATAAACATTTGTTCCAAAATAAGCACAAGGTAAGATGGTTAGTCAAATGGACAACACACTGTAGAATGGCTATTCGAAGTTCAGATAAACACAAGTGGAAATTTAAGGATTAAAAGATTCCGGCACTCAGAAAAAATACCCCCGGGGATGACACATTCCAAACTTTTAATAACGTACTAAAGAAACCATTAAAAAAATTTGCTCACAGAAATCAATGCTTACGTAGAAAATAGATTTGAAAGAAATCAGCACATATATAAACATTACGAAGCCTAGATTCCAAGGGATCGTGACTTGGGTGAAGATTTCATGGAATAAAATAACAGATAAATGCTTTTGAGCTGGCTATATAGACAGGAAATATTCATTTAGAAAGATCTCTATTACTTGACATGAAGGGTTACGGGTCTTAAAGAAAATTGAATTGCAAGAAATTTCGGCTGGAATTCACAGGACTTCGAGTTTTACGACGATGTTTCAGAATAAGATGACATGACTGTTCTAGTGAATAAATGAAAATTCCTGTGCATGAATATGTAATTAAATGAGAGTCTTGAATCTGAAAAGATGTAAATTATCATGCGCATGAAATGTAAAAAAAAATTCTTAAAATAAGTTTCAGCAAAATATAATATAAGATTTAACTCGTAGGGAACCCGGTTAACTTATCATTTGAAATGAATTACACAAATTATTTTCAATTTATATAGATGATATTAGCAAATATTGTCAAAATTAAGAGAAAATAGTGTGGAAGGACAACAATATGGGAAATAAAATGAGTTATTTATGATTAAATGTGAAAGTATGAAATTATTAGAACTTAAAAATATATTTCACTGTAAACAATTGGTTTTATGTGCATCAATTGAACAGATTACGAAGAAGTTTTAGAATACAAATATTCATTAGCTACATTTAGTTATTTTATTACTTTTACATTGTCATAATTTGTATTGAACAAAGAAGAAAAGTACATATTTATTTTACGTAAATAAGTAATTAAAATTTAAAATTTGTATAGAGATATTTATAGTTCTGATTACATGAATAAATTTATCGCGTTTCAAAAATAGTATTTTAATTACTTTCTATTTTTAAAGTAAAAACATTTAATTTAAAATGCGTAGAATTTTTATGAAGAAAAGATAAAATTTAGAACGTTTTCCAAAAAAAATCAAATACAGTGAAAATTATCTTTTATTGTAGTTCTATCTATAACATATTACATGCATTTTATATAAAGTCTTATGAATCTCAAAATATGCAAGAAAACACATTTAAGATAAATTAGCTCATTTGTATTCAACTTACTTTATTCGAAGTACATAATTAACTTCAAAGGCATTATTTTGCAACTACATTTATAAATATATTTGTTGGCAGATATTCTGGATAGTTCTTAAAATCAAAAGTACTGCAAAAATGTATCCCTTGAATTTATATATGTGTTTACTTTAGATTACTGTAATACCATTGAATTTGGATTGGTGTAAGGAACATATCTGTGTTTGATCAGGTATAGTGTTTCTTTTGTTACGACAGAATCTAAAAACTTTAATTTGTCTATAATTTATCCGAAAATATGTCTGCACCAAAACTTTATGTCATGCTTTCAAAAAAAAAAAAAAAAATCTTGGGCAATTTTTGTTGCATCTAAAACGTACTTTTGTTATTTTTTCTTTTTACACTTTCATTTTTGTCTTTTTATAATTTATTTCTCTTTTTTTTTCAAAAACATTCTCCGCTCTTGATTTTATTGCAACATTTTCAATAATGCAAATTTCTTATTGTTTCGAAAACTAAAGCCCCCGCATATATTCTTGATGATCAAAACTTATCCTACTGAAATAATATTACTTTAAATGCCATTTCTACAGTGAAATAAATCTGCATATAGTTTTATTCTTCTTGAAGTTGTATGCAAATAATTTCTATCTTCTGTTTTTTGATATGATATATAAGGAAAATAATTCTGTGAAATATTACTCGAATTTTAGTATTAATTATAGTTTTATGTTTTTTTGATACTTCGAAATATATAAAAAAATTATATTCACTGTATTGAATAGTTCAGGTGAGAAGTAATTAATTTTTCTTAATAAAAATATGTAACAACAGAAATTTTCATTCATTGCAACTTACGAGAAGTATATTGAATTGCGCGAAATAACTACTTTGTACGTTCAGTAAATTAAAGAAAAAAATTACAAAAACTAACAAGCACAAAGCAATATTGATACCTTAAACGACATTCAAATAGTTGAATGCCTTTTCTAATAAAGTTGTGCAAATAAATTGATTTTCTCTTGAAAGAAAAAAATACAAACAAAAATATGTAACAAAATTCCATGCAAAGTATTTAAAAGAAGCTTCAGCCACCATATATATATATATATATATATATATATATATATATATATATATATATAATATAAACATCAGTTTCTCTTTTTGCACGTGCATACATTCCTTGTTATACCTTTTAAAAATTCTTGTACAAAAATGTACAAAAATAAGAATAATGATGAATAAGAATTTTATGTAAAGAAATTTAAGATATAAAAAAATAGTCTTTATCACATTTTTCTTCTGTTGTAGCTTAATTTTGTAGAAAAGTACAACTATACTTAACAATATCAAAAAAGCATTGCAAAGAGTATTTTTTATTAGGTAATAGTGTAATCATCTGCACACGTTTGGTATGTCATCGCTTCATAACATGATATATCCGGAATTTGCTTAGTATTTTTTTTTGTACTTTTGAGTTCATTGGACTTAACAAAAATGGATTATTTGCTGCTGTTACCGCTGGTTTTGTTTTGTGAGGTTCTTGTTATCAGTCTTGGTATGAAGCCATGATAGCTCGAGATAATTATAGAGCTCGTTCTATGCTATGATCCAGCGTTGTAAATAAATTTTTAAGTGTTTTAAGCAATTATGCATGCCTAAATCTGCTGAATATTCTGTAGACGTACATTGTATACTATTAAAAGACTTTATACTGGTGTGACGGTTCTATCTGCGATCCTTCTACTAATAATTCTCTTGGGGAATTTTGGTCTTTAAATTTACTTTATTATAAAACTTCCTCCCGAAGAAGAAAACGTGAGCAGGCAAATTAACTCTAGTATATAAAGTCTAAGCCTTCAGATTAGAAAGAGAGGGATTAGGATAGATTGCTACTGGAGCAGTGATCAATCAGTTTGAAGGGAGGTGCAAATATTTAATAATTGATAATTGCTATGTGTAAGTTGACAATCTGTCACTTTAGTTTTAATCTAGATTAGGTAGCTAAGAAGTCAGAGCGATTGAATTGACGTAAGTGTTCTAAGTAATTAAAGTCTTGTCATATATCGCGTACCTCATTAATTGTATTCATATTGAATAATTGGGTGCATTTCTTACTTTGCTTTACATAATTTGTGTTGTGATTTTTGCTGTGAATAAATTGAGTTAATTTGAATATGGATAGTCTTCCTTCCAATTCTCCCACACCTTTAGGGCATAAGGGAGACCTTTACACTGGAGTACTTTTATCCTCCTCTTACTTTTGTGTTTCAGGAACGGAATTCTTGTTGAACCAATCGGTAAACAATTCGAATGTCGTCCCTGCTTTTTATTTGAGATCCAATGTACTGGTAGAATATTCCAATCCACAACTTCCATCGAACCTTGTTATGAACTATTTGTTCTATTAACAAGGAAATATTTCATAAGATGAACACTCGAAGAAAATGAAAGGAAAACATTCCTTAACCACTGGTTCATCAGTAGATGCAAAATCAGATTTTATTTTTATGTTATGTATCACATGACTGTATTGAAAAGTCGGAACAACTCTCCTGTGCTTACTTAAAATTGATCCTTCGAATTTAGAATAGATGAAATCTCCACAATATATTAACTCATTGCCGTTATTTAATCTGCTTAAGAAATATTAAAGTCATATGCTTAATAGTGTTGTCATCTATGGAAGTTTTTTCTTTTTGAGATGTCTTTCATCCGTGTTACTAGAGTCGTTTCCCTTTTTTCTAAAGCAACATATGCTAAATTTGTTCTAGCTTTTAAAGAAGAAAATACCGATTACTTTAAATCTAATTCTCTTTTTTAATGGTTCTTAATGCGGCTTCGCCGAAACCAAACTTCTTACCCCTACATATACCGAAACTAGTCTGCATAAAATACTATATCCAATGGTACTATATTGATCGATTTATTTGTTTAAGGGATTCTTATACATTTAAAGATTTTCAGGTGTCTATCTTTTCGAAGTAAACTATGTAAAATGAAATTTATGAATGTTTACCAATTTAATCAAAGGCGAATTCCATTGCATAAAGTATATATGGTCCTGCGAGTATTTCTATTTTTGGAATAACAGTTTGCGCTAAGTTTATCCCCTTTATTTCAAATGATAAATTATTTCGTTTTTGTGCGTAATTAATATTTCTTGATTAAAAAACTCTACTTTTAGATATTAATATTAGGCATTAAGCATAACTGATACGATCTTGTTGCTATTCTATGTTGTATTTGATTCTTATTGTTAAAAGATAAATCAAAGTTGCACGACTTTTGAGAATAATGAATTCAAACGTATTTTGTGGTTTCGATGTGGAGTTTATCTAGTGTGCACAATTCCAAAGAAGAACATTCCTTTCGAATCTAGAAATAAGTTAATCATTGCACTGTAATTTATTCTTACACATACTGTCAAAGGAAAAAAAATAAATTGTCTTTGTAGTAGCAGATAAAGTAAGAATAAAAAATTTGAAAAAATAATGGTGATACCGCTATGAAAAATGTTTGCTTCACACAAGTTATTCTTAGTTGTACCCAATGGATTTATACGCCTTTCATCTGTCTAAGGAATTCAGAAACAGGGCATTGAACCGAAATAAATGTAAGAAGGAGCATCTAAATTCTTTTCTGAAATCTTCCCTAAATCTCCTGAAGCTTGAACCATCCATCAAATTTTCAGTCGTGCTTGGACTATAGGTTAGAATACGAAGAAAGTCTGCGATGTTTGAGTTTTAGAAGTATATTCCAAGAATCTCTTTGTTCAATAGAATTCTTCAAAGTCAGAACAACAAACTTTTTGAGAAAAATGAGTTTTAGAGCAAACTTTTCTCTCTTGGAGAAATTTAGTTTTCAGATGAAGAACTTAATTTCAGCTGAATAATTCGAACAAAATGATATGTTCTATTCAATACTTTTTTTTACAGAAGTAGAATCATAAAATATATTTATACTGCATATATGTATATATTTAGAATGTGATTGTTGGATGTTATCTCTTGTTTGTAGAGAATAAGACTATATATATATCACTTTATTATTTTTTATATATTCCTAATATAACTGAAAATTATAATCAGCAATATAATTAACAAAACTTCAAGAATTTCAAAACCAATAGAGCAATTTAAATTGCAATTGAAATAAGTGAGAGACTTTAGATGCTTATTTGTTAATAATATATCATCTAATAATATAATGTATGTTAATATTGCATCATCTAATAATATAATATATGTTAATAATAAATATATATCATCTAATAATATAATATGAGTTAATAAAACATATAATCTAATAATATAATATATGTTAATAATAAATCAAAAGAGTGTTTTTTTCCAGGTATAGAAGTTTAAGTTGGCATTACTTTCCAAGATGGCGACCGATTTAACAGCTGTCAAGTGATTTATTCTCAGTTTGGTTTGGCAATTCATCAAAACGATCATCAAGCAAGGCGTAGATTCGTCGAATGGGCCCAAAACGAGATGGCCGTTGTTCCCGATTTTCATAAGCGAATTTTGTTTAGCGATGAAGCGCACTTCTGGTTGAATGGCTACGTCAACAAAGCAAAACTGCCGCATTTGGAGTGAAGCTAATCCACAAGTGTATGTCGAAACACCGTTACATCCAGAAAAACTGACTGTTTGGTGCGCTTTATGGGCTGGTGGAATCGTTGGTCCGTACTTCTTCAAAAACGATGAAGGCACAACGTTACAGTCAATGGTGATCGGTATAGTGCCATGATTACTAACTTTTTCATTTCTGAATTGAACAATCATGATGTCCAGGAGCTGTGGTTCCAACAAGACGGCGCAACATGTCACACAGCTCGTGCCACAATCGATTTATTGAAAGACACGTTTGGTGACCGCCTAATTTCACGTTTTGGACCTGTGAATTGGCCTCCAAGATCTTGTGATTTAACACCGCTAGACTATTTTCTGTGGGGCTATGTAAAGTCATTGGTCTATGCGGATAAGCCACAAACGCTTGACAATTTGGAAGACAACATTCGCCGTGTTATTGCTGATATACGGCCACAAATGTTGGAAAAAGTCATCGAAAATTATACGTCCAGATTGGACTACATACGAGCCAGCCGTGGCAGTCCTATGCCAGAAATCATATTTAAAATGTAATGTCACAAAGATTATCTTTCGAATAAAAAAAAATTCATGTCAATCGAATAATACATCGTTGTTTTATTGCAATTTAAAGTTCTATACCTCTAAAAAAACACCCTTTATTAACACATCATCTAATAATATAATATATGTTATTAATATCATCTAATAATATAATATACGTTAATAATATATCATCCAGAATTCATTATAATCGGAAGAAAATTAGCAAGATTATATAATCTGAGAATACATTATGTAGCAGAGTGTTTGGTAGTCATTTAAAAAATCCCTAGATAAGTAAGGTTACGAACCTCTTAAGAAATTTTCAACTTAAGAATGGTTTGAAATGGCCTGTTATATACCCTGACATTGTGACAGTGCATAAATAATAATGAGTTCGATTTTCTGTTCCAATTAAGAAAATTGAATTGATTCTGCTTCTTTTCAATAAATTAATTGTATTTTTAAATGTTATATTTTCGACGTTTCGATCGGCTCGCCTCCCCCTCGATGGTTTATCATGGCCCCCAAGGGCAGCGCGCCTCACAATTTGAGAAACAATGCTTTAAGGTTTATATCACTAGATTGAAAGTTTAAGAAGTTGTTTTCTGAAATAGAATCTAAATGTTGAAGGTTTAAACATGCATCAATTTTAACAAATCCTATATAATTTCAAAGATTTTTTTAAATTATTCGTTAAGATTACTTGGTACTCTTAAAATCACAAACCTATCGTTTTTTTATTTTCATTTAATCTTATTCTTTGCATTATTATCTTTCGATTGATATATCACTTGTGCATGTCGGAAAGTTAGAAGTTGAATAAAACTTCATTTGAAAACAATTCATCCACACCCCCTTTTTAGAAAAAAAAGCTAAAAAATGCGTCATGACAAAAAAAATCTATTTTATAAATAGAAATAATAACTATAAAAAAGAACGTGTAGTATTAAAAGCAGAATATTTCCGAGGCAATACATTAATGTAATTTTTCTTCCTTGTGAAATGTGTGCATGTAAAATTTTTAAATTAAGGCATTTTATATTAATAATTTTATAATTTCAGTTCTTATTCCTGATATATTTTTCATACAAATGTAATACTTTAATATTATAAGAAGCAGCTAAAATTTCTGTCGTGACAGAAATTTTTTTTTTTTAAGTTTTTGTTTTCTTGTACAATTAGTACTCTCTAAAAGTTGATCATTTATAAAAATGTGTGGGTTGAAAACATATGAAAATGTAATTATTTTAAAGAAAAACGTATAAGTAATATCTTAAAGTGGTATTTTAAGTTTAATTAAGCTTATAATAATTATTTTTTCAGAATTATAAACTTTAAAGTGGTTTTCTCAGTTTGTGTTTTTTGAAACCTTAGTGCATTCAAAATGCTACTCCTTCGACAATTATTTACCAATAACTTCAATTTTTTTCCTGCGTGTTAAAAATAAAGCATGTAATAAAATTAGGGATCCGTTTTGCTATAAACTGAATACTTTTTTTTTAAAAAAATAAAATGTAAGACATGTTGGCTTTTTCGTTGATTTTTAGCCTGTATATCAACATTTTATTTTTTTTCTCGAAAACGAATAAAGTTATTCTAAAATCGATCCCTAAAGTTGTTAAGAACATCCATAAGAATATTATAAAAAAATTTCAGGTCAAAAAATTAATTTTTACAAAAGGAGTAGGATTTTAAAATTTCCCCAATTTTCTTCAAAAATTTAAATTTTTAAAATTGTGTGAATAATATATGAAAATTTTCATCTGGTAACATTTTCTTGAATAGAAACATTGTATAAAATGTTAAAATATAATTTTTAAATACGTAAATAAAGAAGTTTGCTCAAAGGGTGCCAAGTCCCCTTAAGTTTTTGATAATTTTCCAAAAAAAATATATATAAATGGACTTTTTTAAACAGCAAATTTAAACAAGATCTGCACTAATAGACTTATCATTGTCATATTGGAATAAGCAATCTTTCAAGAATAATAACAAAACATTAAGAAATATCTTGATACAAACTAAAGCCTAAGTTATTTTAAATTCAAAAAGATAGGATTAGAAAAAATTATTGAAAATATAAATTATTCAGGATTCTTCCAAATTCTATTTGAAGAAAAAGGCAGTCATTAAGATGGAAGCTAATAAATGTTTGTAACATAAAATATTTCATCCCAAATCTAGATAACCCTTAATTTAGTTTAAAAAACCATACACATTTATTTAGAAAATAAGTGAATTTTAATGCTTATGCTATACTGACCATTATGAAAAATGACATTTTAATTTTGTAGCTAAAATTTCTCTTTCCTATATTCACATATTAAATATTCCAAAAATTAATTATAGAATAAAGTAAATGGTGCAAAAGAATATCGCCCTAAAATTGGATCAAAACAGAAATTACAAGAATTAGAGGTGTAGAGCTATTAAAATTAAAAATATAGAAAGAGTCTTTGGACTAAAAGGGAAAACTATTAGGATTTCTAAAGCTGTCACTGAAATAGAATATAACATTTGCTTTCGATGTATTTATAACCATGTGTTAAAATTGTATTAAATTTTATGATTTATGTAACTTTTATACTTTTATCAAAAAACAATTAATTTTCCAGTTTAAAGCTAGAAAGTTAAAAAAAAATCTATGCTTTTATTCAATTTATTTACTAATTCCTTAAACGAAAGTAATTAGGATTATATTTAATAAGACAGGATCGTGTAAATTTAAATAAATATGCATCTAAAAAACCAAAAATATATCTTATTATTATTTTTTCATATACAGTCATCCTGTTTGATTTTCATTAGTTTAGCTTTTTATCCTTTTCTGTGGCAAATTCCACAGGATCAATACTCACATTAATCATTTACTTGTTGATTTTTTCCAACAGATGAAAGATATAATATCTATATACGAAGATAAGAGCAATGCAATGAGATGCACAACAAAGAAGATGATTGCTCTTATCATCTGACCGTAACCAAACTTTTTCCTCAGAAGCATTTAATTACTTCTGGATATCAACAATTGTCTAAAAGAAGGCCAATAAATAAATATTTAAATAAAGCATTCTACAGACATAGGAGAGATCGGAAGGTTTTCTATAATGAATGTTGTGTGTGCATTGTGTGTATTTCTGTATATATATATGTGTGTGTGAAATACTTTGATTTCAATTCTAAGCCACACCCCTAATTTTCTACACGTTTTCGAGAAAAAATAAAAAAAAATGTGTAATTGGTTCTTCGATATCCGATACTTAATAATTAAAAAAGTTTTAAATTAGAAATAATAAGTTAATAATTTATTTATTTTACCAGTATTAAAAGCTTTCAAATACATACATCAACCATTAATTACTCTAACCATCGGTATCATACTCCGAAAATGATACGTCACTCCCATTGTCACAGCTGGCTTCGAAACTGGTTTGTGATTCACCGTTTTCTCATACGGTGTCGTCTTTCGTGCCCTCCAAATCATTTGTTATGCAACATCTTTTTAAAAGAATGTATTATAGTCTCTCTGAAGACTTTTTTCCAGGCAACAGATATCTATTCAGCAATTTTTGAAGAACTTTTGATTGGCTTTTTTTGCCTTGAGTTGCAGCATTTGTATCGTAACTGTCGATACTGTAGGTGGAGCATCCCGTACAAATTGAGCAACATTAACATCTACTAGAAAATATCTTCCATTTTTGGTCCAGTGAAAGACTGTTGAACATTTAAAAGCAAAAGTCATCTTTTGTTTACACCATTGACCTTAATTTGGTTCACCCGCGTCAAATTTTGAGTGTCCCTGCTTTCATTGTCCCCCTTTTCATACTTGCATCCTCGTGAACTCGTCTTGATTCTATTAACGATATCTTTGATGTTTAGGTGATTAGAAGAAAGAACGTATACATACAAGAAGGTGTACCAAATTTTCTAAATACGAGCAGATAACGATGTTTAGGATAGGCTGAATACTAAAGATAAACTGTGGAATGTGGGATGAGTCATCAATGCAAGTGGCCAGTGGCCAGAATGGACAGCTGCATTTTTTCTTTCGAAAAAGGTGAAAACTCAATTTCCCCCATCCAACAAATATTTTGCTCTCGATTCTAAACTACACCTGATTTTCAGTAGCAATAATACTGAAAAATGGTGCGACTTAGAATCGAGTAAATACGGTATGTATATTTGTTGTTATATATACATGTATATATATATATTATATTGAATTATATATATATATATATATATATATATTTACATGGTGGATCGACTTTTTTAAATGTAAGAAAGGCCCACGTAAATTAACTGACAAATATTTTCGGGGTAAATCTTAATTTATTCTGGAACTATCTAGTAATTGCCTCTAGTAATTAAGTAACAGGAAACAGTTAACGCACTCCAAATACTCAGTAGTACACGCAAAATTGCAAAAACATCGATTCAATGTTCACACTTCAAAACAAATCCGTAGTCAAGATCGGATTATGTCAATGCAAATGCTCAATTCTCCTTTAAGCCTCGATTGAATTATTGTTTCTATTTATGGTCCTTATATAAGTGAATAGTGAGTTTTTTAACTATTTCGAGAAATAATCATCCCAGATATTTTCAGCAGCATCTATTTCTGTCACCAAATTTGGCAGTGACATTTGGTGACCTGATTAGTTGCCAAGATCATTTCTATTCATTAGTATTATTCAATGAGTGATCTCGATTTGCCCACAAACAATTTTTCCAGCAGATATAATGCTTCATGCAGAGAATGGGAATATGTACATGGGAAACTTGATCTGAGTAATATGACCATTTAACCAAAAAACAATGTACAGAATTATTGAACACTTTGAAGACAGTAAATGTGAATGTCATCTTTCATCGAACTGTTGGCGATGGATGATAAAATCTCGTCTTTTGTAAAGATTTTAATCATTACAGAAAATATTAACTAATTTTGTAAACATGTTTTAAAAAATATTTTCAAAATGGGACTTCCCGAAAGTTATAGAGAAATTAAGGCCTTACTTACCAATGCATGCCGTCTTCAATGTGTTATGAATAAAATATAAATTGACTATTCCCCAAATTGTGTTCTTAATTTTATTGGAAGGAAGGAGAAGAATCTGTATACTAGATTGGTAACATCAGGGAAAAAATGAGATTTCAAGGAAAGAATAATTACCTTTCCTTGCTCTGTTTCAATTAACATAAGTCTTACTAATTAATAACTTTACCTTCATAGAGACAAATGCATAATTAAGGCGATCAAACATAATAAATGAACAATCAAGTAATTATATCAATAGCAAGCAAGATTGGTTGTATATTACATCACCAGGAATGTCCTTACACTCCTAACAATACCTTCTATGCACTTTTATCTAGTGAAGTCAATTAGAAACACATGTTCTTTAGAAGACTGCAAAATTAATTAAAGCAACTCAATGCCATCAGTGATTCCTTAAGCAACCTGTTCTGTAGCATTTGAAGTTTTTAGTACTAATGCTTTGTTTTGTATAGAAACGTACTATTTTATTAAAGGTTCCGAGTTTTATGGTGAACGGTCTTATTGCAAAATTAACCGTGCCAGAATAATCATTTATTTATGGGATTCTTAAGAATAGAACACAAGGTAAGACTCCCCCCAAAGAATTTGTTTTCAAGAAAATAATGTCATAGTTGACAGAAATGTTATCTGTTCTGCATTTTAAAATGGATCATGTTAATAAAATTGTATTTGATGAGGTTTAAATAGTGTCAAATTCATTATAGTGCTATTTGTGTGTGTGTTAAAAGTTTTGTTAAACGAACCACTTTTTATTTTTTTACCTTTCTTGAACAATATAATAATAATCTACTGACAAAAAATTTGATTAAAATATGTTTGAGTGATATTTTTATAGCATTTAGTCAAAAGTTTCCTTTATTTAAAGGTAACAGTTTTATGCAATCTATTTTTTAATTAAAAATACTTCACAGTGATAGTTAAAATCTTTTCATTTAAAAATCCTAACTAACTCGTTCTATGAAACAAAGCAGTTGTGTAGTTTGGCGTATTAGTTGAAATGTTTTAAACTGCACGTTGTTTTTAATTTTTTTAAAAAAATAAAAACTCTGTTTGACTCAATTTAGTAAGTGTTAGTTAAAATGATAAATATTCTATTCCTTAATTTAAAATTATGCTGATTTTTTAAAAAATATTAATAATTTCCTAAACTTTTTTTCAACTTTGGAAATGAAACTCTGGGAGTATAAAGAGAGATACAAAATAGTAAAGAAAAGAAAAGGCAAAAAAGTAACTGAATTAAAATTTATTTAAGAATAATTTAATAAAATTCAAGTAAAAAGAAAACTAGAAATTTTTTTGAAATGTTTTTAGATTTTTAGTTCTATAATTTTATTCTAATGACGTGGTATTTGAGTATTATTTTTTTTTCTGCTGAACTTGTAAATAAGTTTTATTTTTTGTTAATTTAGCTGAAATACATCTATTCAGTAAATATTTTCACTTTTTTTTTTATCGAAATATAGACTTATTCCATATTTTTCGCTTTTGTTTAATAGAATTGTTAGCATATGCTCATTAAGGTATCCGACTGCATTCGAAATCGTGAATTAAAAAAAAGCGCATACATGGATAATTTGCATGATATTTAGTGTCACTCAGATTAGAATACATGCATAAATTTGTTTTAAGGAGATTCTGACAAAAAATTATTTAAATACAATATTTTGGCAAAAAAATAAACTTAGAATAATCTTTTTTCAAAACGTTCTCCTTTTGGAAAAAATACTTCTATTATAATAATATTTTGCCTCGATATAGCTCAAACCTCTGTACAGAGGCTCAACTATGATTTTTGAAAAATTCTCATTACTTTCAGAGTTACCAACAATTGAAATAATTATTGGCGTTTTTTTCTTAAAATTGCTACCCTCTGTTGTCGTAAAATATGGATAAATCCACTTCTAAGTTATATATTTCAAAAATTCTAGTTGAGCTTCTGTAGAGTGGTTTGAGCTATATACAATCAAAATATTATTATAATAGAAGCATTTTTCACAAAAGGAGAACATTTTGAAAAAAGATTATTCTAAGTTAATTTTTTGCCAAAATATTGTATTTAAATAATTTTTTTATCAAAATGTCCTTAAAACAATTATATTCATCTATTCCAATCTAAGTGACTCTAAATATCATGAAAATTATCCATTTATGCGCTTTTGCAAAATCACGGTTCCGAGAGTAGTCTGATACCTTAAACCAAAGATAAACTAATTTAATTCTTTCTAGTAGAAATTGATCTAGTTGGAAATATTTGGCATATTGTCATCTAAAAATATAGTTTTGTAAAAAATTGTCATTATAAAATTATTTTATGACATGATACAAAACACGACACATGTTTGGCCAGAAAGTATTGTACGCAAATTCTTTTGGGTTGTTTTTAAAAATCTAAGCAAACTCATTTATAAAATAAGGAATGTGAGGAATGCAGTATTATTAAGTTCTTTTATTTCTTTTTAAAATAAAAAGTCCTAATAACTTCAATATTTTAGGAAAAAACTTCTCATCATAATAAGGTAATAAGAATGCAGGCAATTAAAATTGTAAAAAAAGAAAAATTTACTCTTATGCAAATTAAATAAATATAAAAACTGAATACAAAGCAAACATTTATTAGTAATTATTCATAAAAAATTAATTTCATTAAGTTTTTTTTAAAACTATAATAGGATTTGTCCAATTAGTAGAAAAGAATGATTTTAATTGATAAAAAAAGTTGTTTAAACATACTAGAAGGGGTATTAATACAAATAATTGTAAATTACAAAGTATAATGGAAATGTGTGTGAAACATACTTTTAATTTAATGCTTGACAATGTATATTATTCTTTTTTGTATTAAGTATTAATTGCCTGTTTTTTTCTTTCACTTTAAACTTTTTTAAATGGAGCAATCTATTTTTTTATCATTTTAAGATTTCCTACCAGAAAAAATCTTTTTGAACTAAGGACCTATGAGATTTATTAGTAATATACATATTTAGCTATAGTAAATGGATTACACAATTTAGTGAAATAACTCAAGCATATGTTCAACTTTGGAATAATTTACGTAAGAGGTTTTGAGGAATTTTTCATGAAGCTCAAACTTTATTAATTCTTACATCATTTGCTTAGACTTCAAATGGTTTTGACATTAATTCCCAAGGTAAACTAGCTTAAGTCTAAATTCTTCTTAAGTTGCTTGTTTACATTTAAAAATATTTCACTGTTCAAACCCATTTCGAAAACCGATTAATTAGTTTCTGCGGGAATGGGTTCCTAAATAGAGAGAGGGAATTTTGATATGCTCAAACTTGGAGAAAATGGGATGCGATCTGGAAAATGTTCTTTGAAGTTTCAAAGGATAGTTTCGTTATTTTTCCTAATTTATAAACTTTTGTACTAACTTTCATTATGTAAAGGACCATTTTATATATAGTTCAGGATCATCTTCAAAATAAGTAAACCAAACTTCTTAATAATATTGTTACGAATTTTGTGAAATTAATGTTTAATTTCATCTTAAAATAGCGTAAATATATTTGGATGTAAAGGGTGTTTTTTTAGAGGTATAGAAGTTTGAATTGCAATAAAACAACGATGTATTATTCTATTGATATGAATTTTTTTATTCGAAATAAATCTTTTGTACATTTTAAATATGATTTCTGGCATATGACTGCCATTATGTAGTCCAATCTGGACGTCCATTTTCGATGACTTTTTCCAACATTTGTGGCCGTATATCGGCAATCGAATGTTGTCTTCAAAATATCCGAATAGACCAATGAATTTACATAACCAGAAAATAGTCTAGTGGTAATAAATCACAAGATCTTGCCAATTCACAGGTCCAAAACGTTTTAGGCGGTCACCAAACGTCTCTTTCAATAAATCGATTGTGGCACGAGCTTTACATGTTTCACAGCTTGGACATCATGATTGTTCAATTCAGGAATGTAATCATGGCTCTATACCGATCACCATTGAGTGTAACGTTGTGGCCTTCATCGTTTTTGAAGAAGGATTCCTAATGCACCAAACAGTATTTTCTGGATGTAACTGTGTTTCGACATACACTTGTGGATTTATCCAAATGTGGCAACATTGTTAATTCAACCAGAAGTGCGCTTCATCGCTAAACAAAATTCGCTTATGAAAATCGGGAACAACGGCAATCTCGTTTTGGGCCCATTCGACGTTACGCCTTGCTTGATGATCGTTCTTTGAATCGCCAAACCAAACTGAGAATAAATATTAAATCGGTCGTCATCGAAAATACAATAAACTCTATAGTTAGGAAAAAACACTCTTTACTTTAATAATATTTTCTACTGTATTTATTTTATGATGAATATTGTAATATTCGCAAGCAACGCAGGCCTTACATTATAAAGGTGTTTCAATAGAAACTAGGATAAATATTGGCGATACATCTAAGTTGGAATTATTTTTGGCGATCACATTTGGCGACTCGGTGACCATTTTGGTGACCCTATTTGGCGACTTGGCAACCACATGGAGGCATTTGGAAATCACTGGAGAAATTTATAACATCATGATCTATGAGATAATCGATTTTTTCCAGAAAGCACTGGAAGGTGGCTGTGCAGACTATTTATAGCAGTCGTCTGCTGATACTTCGTCAGTTTTAGTTCAGCTATTGAAGAGTGAAATAGCGAGCGGTTGCTTGCGGACAATCTTTATCATTACGTACTTGCATTTTTAGACAATGATAGTAGTGTCTGAACGCTTTTGGAGATGCAAATACCCTCTGAGACATTGAGTGAATTTTACGGCTGTATCTTGTATTTTTAAGGATAGTTTTTGGACAATAAATTCCGTCGCTAATAAATTCTGTTTTGTTCTTTTTATTCTTAGCTTAAAATCCACAAAGTTTGATCTACGTAACAATGTAACTTTCTTTGGCTCACATTAAAATGTCTATTATTAATAATGAATTAGGATTTTGGAAATCATATCTATAAAGGGCTTACTTAAAACAGTTAAAAGTTTAAAAGCTGTTTATTAAATCCATTCCTTTATAAAACAAAATTTAATTTCTTAGTATAAACGTATGTTAATCATACATGTATCTGTTTTTCAAGTAATTTAAAATAGTTTGGTATTTCTATTGATTCTGCCTAGGTATTAATCAGGAATGCAGAATATGATTTTCAGTATAAATTAGAACTCAAGTATTAATGAAATAAAGCCAAATTGTAATGTAACTAAAATTAATAAAAAAATTTATCAATGCCCATCAAAATTATTGCTTCAAAATGCCTCTTCACAACAATTGAATAATTACATTCAATTAAAAGAAAAGAAAGCCATTTTTTTAAGAAAATATTTATAAAAAATATTTTTATTTGCGTGCGAGAATTTATTATAAGGTTTGTGTTTCAATTTTGAATTTGTGAAAATATATTCTTTTTAAAGTTCTATAAACTTGAAACTTCCTTTATAATGCCGTCTTTTTTTCCAGAGAGTTTTAAAATGGTTTTGCATTGAAAGTAGTATTGCCTCACGCAGCTTGAAAACAATACAAATTTTGCCGACATTTTATAAAATCTAGAGTATCAACTACATGTAATTTAGCCATTTTTTTAAAAACAATGTTTGTTATAGTACAGGGATGGCGAACCTTTTTATGGATCACCGTGCCATTTTTTTCTCAAGAAGTGTCGAATGAGGTATAGACGTGCCGTGAAAGAATTTCGACTTGTGATTGGAAAATTATAACATTAAACAGTTACAATTAAAAATTCTTTATTTACTTCGAAAAAATACCTTTAGCACTGTATAGTTGCAAATGTTTTAGTTATACATGTAATTCAAATTAAAATTAGCATGACTTCTGTTGTTGCAGATTGAAAGACAAATAACTTATGTTAGAATTGTAAGATGTTACTTTTAGTAGAATGCATGTCGAATTGGAGTCATCTGCCAAATGGTTTTTAAGCAATTAATTATCCTTGCTGTGGTTCACTTTTTTGAGAAGAGGATTTGTGATTAGTTTCAAAATGCCGTTTTACAGATGATGTTCTGCTTACAATTGTTCCAGAACATAAAACACACACCGCTTTTGTCGCCTTTACTAATAATGCCATATTTCTAGATTCATCAAGTTTGAAATTCTCTGCTAAACGTACGATGTTGCACTTTTTGTTCTTTTGCTGAACTAGCTTTGTTAAATAACAGTTAAAAATTGTAAACATAACACAATTTTTAATATACAGTTGTGTCAACGAAATTGACTACGCTAAGCGTAGACAATTTTTTCATCGTAAACAAATGTAGTCCAGGACGTAACTAAGGCAAGACCATAACAAACGAATGTGCTATCCGCCGTCCCGCAACCGATCCTTCGAGTTTGTTCGTAATACTTCATAGTGAACTTTGTTATTTTGAAATAAAATGCAGACCATTTTGATCGCCGGTGTGCTCAAAATATTGTATCGCGTGTATAGTACAACATTTAGTCGTTCATCATTTCATCTGTTATAGTACATCATTTCTAAGAAAAAATGGTAGATATTTCGTTACAAAAAGGAAAATCAATAACAATTAGAGAAACTCGTATCTTTTTTTTTAAAAAAAAATCATCACGAGTAATATATATATGTATATATATATATACCGGGTGTCCATAATTAAACGATACTACTTCAAAATTATGTACAGATGAAACTATTGTTCAGAAAGTAGTAAAATTCTGTGTACGACATAAAGAAGGGATGGGAATTTGTTTGAGCGAATAAAAAAAATAGTTCAAAATTTCGCCACCAGAGGTCGCTTTTGAATGAAGGCCATATTTATTACCGGTTTTCTATTTGTATGTTATCGCTTTTTTATCCACAGGACACGGTAACACAATAACTGATACTCATTAAAAAACACAATCTCTAAAATGAACTGCAAACTTTTTTTTCGACGTCATACAGCAACTGTTATAAAAGCAATAAACTTTCACGGGAGATTAGTTTATTTTCAGTGTGCTCGGTATTGCTAGTCAGAATGTCATTACTGTTACTAGATCGAGCGTTGTTAGTAAAGTTATTCTATCAAAACGATAATTCCGTAATAGTTGCTCTACGGAAATTTCGGACTTTAAAGGGGATGCGAAAAGGTCCATTGACAGCTATAAATCTTCAATTAATGGTAACCAAATTTGAAGAAACAGGATCGTTGAATGTTCGTTCTGGAAGAGGAAGAAAACCTGTTTCTGCGGAAGCAATAGAGAAAGTTTCACTTCAGATGGAAGAGGAAGAAAAGGAAGCAAAGTTTCATCCAGAGGAGGACAAAGCATCCAACGTGCAGGCTAGTACAAGTGTTCGCCTTGTAGCAGAAGCATTGGATCTGCCTCGTTCAACTGTCCAGAAGATCATGCGAAACATTCTCCGTTACTATCCATACAAGCTTCAACTTGTGCAGGAATTGCTTCTACATGATTTCGAGACTCGACATCTGTTCTCACTGCAGTTTCTTGCTCGTTTGGAAGTTGATCCAGAATGGCCTTGGAATATCCCCTGGACAGACGAAGCACACTTTCGTTTGGACGGTTCAGTGAATAATCACAACTGTCAAATTTGGGAATCAGACAATCCGCATTCCACCTTACAAGTTCCTCTACACTCACCAAAAGTAACGGTGTGGTGTGGGTTTTCCGCGTCTTTTATTCTTGGCCCTTATTTTTTCGAGGAATTAGGTGCTGGGGGTCCAGTAACATGTTCTATCACTGGACAGCGATATGCCTCGTTATTACGGAATAAAATTTGTCCGGATCTGCAAGCACGCCCGTGCCTTTCTCGCATAATTTTTTTGCAAGATGGAGCTCCTCCACACATTATAAGTTGTGTTAAGGATGTTCTTAAACATCACTTCACAGAAGGACGTGTGATCAGCCGCCCATTTCGTCATCTGTGGCCGCCCCGATCACCTGACCTCAATCCATGTGATTTTTGGCTTTGGGGCGATTTAAGACAGCTGGTAAGTTGTGATCAACCAAGAACTTTACCTGATCTGAAAGACAGTATTTCACGACATGTTCTTAACATGTCCGAGAACACACTGCGGTCAACGGTGGAACATGCTATCTTACGATTTCAAATAGTAGCTGAAAATGATGGTCATCATGTTGAGCCTTTATTGTTGTAACAAAATTTGTAATCTGTTATAAATGTATGCTAAGTATTAATGTATGCTAAATATGATCTCCATTAAAACGCCCTCTAGCGGCGAAATTTTGAACTAATTTTTTTATTCGCTCAAACAAATTCCCGTCTATTCTTTATATCCTACACAGAATTTTACAACTTTCTGAACAATAGTTTCGTCTGTACACAATTTTAAAGTAGTATCGTTTACTTATGGACACCCGGTATATATATATATATATATATATATATATATATATATATATATCTGGTCGTTTGCTGTATTGTAGATGTAGAAGGTATATTGACATAATGGAGGAGCCTCGCTATAGAGTAGTAATCCTTTTCTATTTTCACATGATGTCAGCAATTATACTATGCAAAGACAAAGCAGCAGCAGACAAATAATTCAAAGTATGACGTCACATGGCAGTTGCATATAACGTCAATTTTCCCTGGAAAAGGGAGCTACATACAGAGTGGCAACTGGAAGTTCAGAAACTCATATGACTTCCAAAGACGCCTCTTCTGATTGGTCCAGATAATGGGATGATGATGTGTTATGAAATATTACTTTAAATACACCGAAGTTTTAATTTTTAAGAGATAAAGTTACGATTATATCCTGTTAGGTGGGTAAGCTACAGTTAATTACGTGAGAGTCCTGAAAGGTGTCAAAACCATTCTAAATTAAAAAGCTTTTAAGATTAAATCTACGTAAATTATTACATTTATGGTACATTCACAGCTACTTTCTTTTTCTAAAACGGGATCTGAACTGATTTTCGTATGAATTTCTATTTAAGGAATAGGAACAAAAGAAAAACATTGCTGGAAATAAAACACTTATATCCTCTAAGATTGCGATCTATAAAATCTGTTCTTTTCAAATTTGCGTCGTTCTGAAACTACACAACATTAATTGATCACGATTTCCTCTACACCATGGCTACTTGATTAGAATACCACTACTTAGCTGATATCTCACTAAATTAAGTTTTAGATCACTACGTATGAGGACTTTGCGATTCAGATCTATTTAATGTTCTCGTGCCTTCAATTGTCTATACAATTAGGATATTTGATGAAATTGGATTTCTTAGAGAACACATCCCCTAGAGGTTGATCACATTAACAGAATCGAAGGAATATGCATGTATCTTCCATTTATAACAGAACTGTCTGATTTATAACACTCCATCATTTTAGCATTTGACTTGGGGATGAGAAAAATCAATTAATAAACCAAATTTTTGTCTTAACATTGATTAATTTAAATTAATTATTGCTAATACTTTCTGCAACTTCCTATTAATATTATTAAGTGTTCCAAAATGGGTAAGAAATTGCTAACTGGGACTTTTTAGGAAATTCTTATTGCAATAGAAATTTATATAGCTGAAGTGGAAGCAACATACACAATGCAGCAATAGGATGACTTACAATGAAACTAAATGGTAAAATTAAAAAGGCCTGTAATTTCAAGCGATCAAGCTATTTGTTTTAAATAAGAGGGGATGAATGCTAATAAAAAAATATGAATTATTATATTTATGTTAGGTAAATAACATCTTAAAACACTGAGAGTTCGTCGAGGAGAGATATTGTATAACGATAATAAGAATAAATATTTAGTAATACGATATTTAGAGCCTAGAAGTAAAGCAGTATTAGATTCTTGTAGGAATTGCAAAATGACATTAATATAAAGTATTATTTCTTATCTGCAAAGTCAAAGAAATGTGATTGATATATTGTGCAAGAGAGTTTATAATATTATACTGTATGTATTAAAATCATACTATATGTTTAGGAATAGTTGTGTATAATCCTTGTTTATTAAAATAGAATATTGTTTTATAAAACTAAATATTTATATCTCAAAATTTAAAGCATTGGTGCTGTAGAAAATTCTATTAGATAGTTTACTTAAAATATTTTAAAATTGTTTAGATAAAACTTAAAAAATATTATTTATATTACATTGTTGAAAGAACAACATACTGAGCTTGAACAAAGGTTTTGAAACTAAGAACTTATAAATGTAAATATAAATATAGAATCTTTTACCCATGTCTTTTTAAGAAGGAATATATTTTATAAATATACACTTCAAAAGTATAAACCACATAACTGGTTATAATTTAAACTTACCTATGAAGTATTGGGTTAGAAAAATACTTGTATTGTTCTGAGAGAAAGTTCTAATCTATTTTATCAGAAATTAAACAGCAATCTTTCGTAAATGTTTGCTGGTAAAAAACTGCTTTTTCTACAGTTATTTTAATAAATTATTTATTTAATTAAAAAATACTGTTTAACAACCATAATTTTTGGAAAAAAAAATTCTGGTATTGGATCAAACATAATGGAGCTACATGAACAAAAAAACAAAAGAAACCCCATTTGAATGGATAGGGAAAAGTTAGTTGAAATAGTAATGTAATACAGACAAGAAATTTTCTCATTCACTTCCCATTTTATGTATTCTTATTCTAGAAATTCTTATTTAAGTGAAAATCATTGCCAATATATTTGAAGAGTGTGTTGTCTTTCAATTCTTCTTCAATTTAAAATTACCTAATATCTTCGAAGAAAACAAAATGGAGTATTAAATACATTCATAAAAACTGTTTTAGACAAAACTATTTGAAATTTTTTACGTAAACCATAGTAATTTAAAGTAAAATTTCTTGAATGTTAATTAATAAAGTTTTAATATCATGTTCAATCTTAAATATGATATTTAGCGATACATTAAAAATATAAGAATTCCTTAAAATCAAAAAACGTTTTAAGCTAATTTTTAGTCATAACTAATGTTATCGCTGGTTGTTGTTATACTTTATGAAAGATGCATTAGGTTATAAGCTATGCATTCTTTTAAGAAGTTAATAATAGTTAAACATCTTATCACTTTTAACACTTTATCACTTTTTATCAATTATATTGTTATGAATGTTGTGTAATTTGTATCTTGTTGTTTAATACATTAATATTACTTCCTGTTGTATGTATTTTATGATAAAAATAGTAATATTTGTATAAGCAACGCTACCCCTTACAATATAATCGCAGTTCAATGGAAACTTGGCGAAATGTTGGTGGTAAAGCCAAGTTGGTATCATTTTGGCAACCATTTTTAGCGAGTTGAAGTCTAAATTAATATTTCTGTAAAGTATTGGAGAAATATAGTAATATCATGATCTTTGGCGTAAGAGGATCCTTCGAAAAAAGTTCGTGCAGCCTTTAAATGGAAGTAGTTTGCTGAAACTGGGTTAGCATCACCTTGGCTGTTGAACAAATGCTACGATCAAGCTAGTTGTGTCCGTGCGCTGTAGAAGGCGTGTGAAGACCTTATGGGATTTATTTTGCAAATTTTAATATTGAATTCTGCGTTTTACAGATTGTTTTTCGACAATAAATTTTCACCACACACACACACTCTTAAATAACTGTTTTGCTCTTTGAGACGGATAGCATAAAATATTCGAGCCCTGATCAACGCAACATTATCATGTTTAAGAAATAATTATTTTATGGTATGCATTATCGCTCGGATTCTAAATAAACCACAAGTTAACCTTTTTAATGGTTTAAATTCAGTGTGTTTGTAGAATTATTTAATTATACTAATTCGCACTTAGGCTGAATTTCCATTTTGGAATAATTCACTAAATTATTAGTATTTAAATTCTAATCAAATGTAAGCAGACGTGTATTTTTAGGTGGTTGTTCTTATAAGAAAATCCCATTTTTAACTAATGAATTAATTTATTGCTATTTAAATATATTATATACAGGTGAGCGTCATTTTATTCACACATTTTTACATATAAAAGATACTTTTGTATTAATATTTAAATATGTTACCCGTTTTGGTTACTATAAATGGTTAAGTAAAATATATTTTACTCAAAATGTGGATTTGAAACATGTATTTAAAGTCCCGTTGTCAGTTTTTCAAAACAATAAAAATGTCGCCAAACGATGCTATATTCTATTTATAATGCATTCTGAAATTTTGATTGGTGTTGTTTGCCTGGAATTGCGCCAACTTTTTCTGTCGACGGAATCTTGTTCGAGCACTCGTACATTTTTTAATGTGAACATTAGTTATAAAATTGGAATAACAAATTCTGAATACATTTTTGTTAATCTGAAATAATTTAAATGTTTCTTCATTTGAAACAGAAACTTAGATTTCTGTAAATCCTACATTGTAAAATAATAGATTTATAAAACATATTCACAGAAAGAAACAAATAAAAATGAATATAGCTCATATTTTTAACAGAAAAATGTATTTGTAATTGTATACTGATTTATTTATTATGTACATGAAAAACATTTAATCGAAAAAGTATATCATGATGAACACTTAATTATTTAAAAATTCATCATTGATAGAAGTCGTTCTGTAATTTCTTTACATTAACAATAGATTGTGCTAAAATTCCTGAGATGGCATAATCGTGTTATAACTACAATAACCTTTTCCAGCCAATCAATTCATAAATTCATGTAACGTCATAGTCACGTGGTAAATGCAATCAATCGGTTTCCAGCTACTCAGTTTATGCCCTTCGGTGCCACCAACTTGTGCTTTTTACAGAAACATTTTTTGAAAACTGCATAGTTCTCAACAATAACAAAAAGCACTAGATTTAAAAAAACATGTATAATAAAATAATAGATTTTAATTTTTTAATTAATTATGATGGCTATTGATCTTGAAAATATGTACCATGCAATCAAATTGAAATTTTGTCTAAATTTTATTCGTAGAAAAGTCCAAGTCTAATGTCAGTTTTAAACTCAATGGTGAATTTAAGATTGCATTTATCATGTGGCCATCATGAATTCATCCTATTGTTAGATAAAATTGTATTTACGTATTATCGTAACCTATTGGCGATATTATAGGAAACAAAGCACCTTGTTGCCAATTCATAGAGTACGACACAAAGGAAATCGGGGTTGCCAACTTGGTGAATGATAAATAGATTTGGCGACAGTTGCGATAATATTTAAGTACCGATAAAATATTATATGCATTTATATTTGCTGGAATCAAGACTCGTATACTTGATTAGACTTATTTATCGCCAAACATGTAGCTCTAGCCTTAAATAATTTTATTAACATTGTCTAAAGTTATTTCAGGGAAAAATAATTAAATAATAACAATAATAAAAAACAGAATTCTGCTCTTGATTAAATAAATTTTATTTATAACTTCAAAAATTTCAGCATGAATTTAATTTATGCAAAATTTTTACCTGAAGTTATCCACCTTATCAGATCCTGTCTGGAAGCAACTATGTAGAACTTTCTATTTAAACTCTATCAATGAGTGAGTGAATATTAACTTTGCACTGTTCAACTACTCGAGAGCTTTTGGATAAACTCTATCAGAGAAGCTAAATGGAAAAATATAATTCCTATGTTAAACGAATTTATACCAGACATGGCTTTTAGCGAATCACTAATGCAATTTCTGCGTGAGAACAGATTCAAAAGAAAAAAAAGTTAAATTGATTTATCCCTTGCAAAGTTGACTCTATAGGAATTGGGCTCCCTTTTCATTATGTGTTACGCTAATACTTTCAAAAAAACTTTTGGTATGATAATTCTTCTAGTGTGATTATATAAATATATACAATACAAATACATGGATTAAGTTACTTAAAATTCAATGAACAACAGTATACATATGCTAATACCCTAAAACAAGTGCCTTTTCGGAAAGACAGATGATTAAATGAGACTCACTAGACTAAACTTGTTCCACTACTAACTATTATTGAATAAAACTTTGGAAAAACTTATGTGATATTCTCATTAGTTAATCTAATATATTCAGTTATTTAGTAGAAACTATTCATGCCGATTGATTTTATTTATAGATAAAAAAATGTATAAACAGTTATTTAAATTGAAGGAATAAGAATTTATCTAATTTAATGTATTAATCTTCGTGCCTTTATTATCATTTATTAAAAATACATTAGATAATAATGTGTCAATAAAATTTTAGAAATTGTTAATGCACATTATAAAATTTTAGTGTTTGAAAGGTGCTATTCTAGCTTTTTTACGTTCGTATGGGAATAGTGTTCTTAGTTTTACTTCCTTTAAAAGTGTATTTTATTGAAAAAAATATATACATCCCGACTTATAGAAAATGTAACACTGCATAAGAATGGGTTGAATACGACGAAAATGTATACATTGACAGAGAATGCATTTATAAATAAATAATTTTATTTACAAAAACATGATTTAAAAGGCATGGGAATACGTTTCCTCGCTGGAAGTGCATGAGAAAATATATGCAGCAATAAAAATGCATGAGAATCAATAGGAGGCAGAAACAGCTCTGGCCGAAACTCAAGCAACAATTCTGAGGATTATAGATTACCCTAGCCTGAGTGAGGGAGGCCCATATGTGCTGATATCCAAAGTTCATCCTTCGACGAAAACTAAGATAGATCAAGCAAACGCCAGTCAATTAAGTATCTGATGCTTTCGATCGATGAAAGACCAGGAGATATTGCAGATCATGGACGGAAAAGGAAAAATTTTAAGGTACACCTGGAGATGAATATTATGTGCCTTCACCCATTGTTTTGCTCGAAAATAGATGCAAACAGATTTACAGATGCAAAATGTAAGGTAATGCAACTGGCTGCATCATCAACGTATCATCGTATCTAAATTGCCTTTGATACGTTCCAAAAAAGGTAACTTTTATTGAACTCACACCAAACCAGTATGCCACGTTGATGTGTATTATTGCATTCAACAATAATGTTCGGATTGATTATATTTATCTCAAACCAGACTCTCAACTGGTGCCTATGATCAATAAGCAGAACCGAGACAAGTCCCACTGCGCCATTCATTCATCCATGGGGCTGTGTCCCGAAATTATTGCCGTCTTTCCCTTCTATAGATTGGTCTCAATGACAGTCTGCAAAAAGCGTGGTACGCAAGGTGCATCAATCATCGTGAAATTATTTTCTCAGGAATTTGAGCATCTAAAGCTGCATGAAAATTCCGTAGAATGTTGAGTAAAATTGATTATGGAGCCACCAACACAATCATTTGTGGATGCATCAATTAGTACGTTTTGTTGTACAGCTAAGTTGACTCTAAAAATTAAAATACTTCATTACAAAAAAACATTTATTTAGGTCCGAAAGAGGAGAGGAGTCTGATCTTCTCTTTAAATCATTTTCATCTTTTGTCTTCTTGCCTTTTTGTACCATCGTGAGAATGGTGTGATTTTCCGATACTAATCTTTCATCTAGGCCTTTACACACGCTGCATAAACCGATCAATTAGTGGACCAAACACCAGATGGCAAATGAAATTTAGTGAGACTATCGAAGTCAGCTATACTTGATGGCCCTGATATTCTTCGTTAATCCATATCCTGTTTTGAATGGACAAAGGAAACAGTTAAAAAAAACGAATCCTTAAAGGTTCCTCAGATCACTTGCTATATTATAGGATCTGATTTGATTTTATAAACGCTGTACTGTCTGTTACGCGATGCATTTCATATGGTGGAAAATCGGCATGTTTTGTTGAAAGATTACTCTAGTTAACACAACATTACCCATCCACACACTGCATTTGAAAAATTTCCTTTAATGAGATAAGGAACACTAAATTACTTTACAACGGAGGTGGATATTATTCCTTTGTCTTCTGAACAACCTTCAACAAATGCAATTTAGAGTTTCAATTTTTATATATATATATAAAGAGTGTTTTTTTTCCAGGTATAGAAGTTTAAGTTGGCATTACTTTCCAAGATGGCGACCGATTTAACAGCTGTCAAGTGATTTATTCTTAGTTTGGTTTGGCAATTCATCAAAACGATCATCAAGCAAGGCATAGATTCGCCGAATGGGCCCAAAACGAGATGGCCGATGTTCCCGATTTTCATAAGCGAATTTTGTTTAACGATGAAGCGCACTTCTGGTTGAATGTCTACGTCAATAAACAAAACTGCCGCATTTGGAGTGAAGCTAATCCACAAGTGTATGTCGAAATACCGTTACATCCAGAAAAACTGACTGTTTGGTGCGGTTTATGGGCTGGTGGAATCCTTCTTCAAAAACGATGAAAGCCTCAACGTTACAGTCAATGGTGATCGGTATAGAGCCATGATTACTAACTTTTTCATTCCTGAATTGAACAATCATGATGTCCAGGAGCTGTGGTTCCAACAAGACGGCGCAACATGTCACACAGCTCGTGCCACAATCGATTTATTGAAAGACACGTTTGGTGACCGCCTAATTTCCCGTTTTGGACCTGTGAATTGGCCTCCAAGATCTTGTGATTTAACACCGCTAGACTATTTTCTCTGGGGCTATGTAAAGTCATTGGTCTATGCGGATAAGCCACAAACACATGACCATTTGGAAGACAACATTCGCCGTGTTATTGCCGATATACGGCCACAAATGTTGGAAAAAGTCATGGAAAATTGGACGTCCAGATTGGACTACATCCGAGCCAGCCGTGGCAGTCCTATGCCAGAAATCATATTTAAAATGTAATGCCACAAGATTATCTTTCGAATAAAAAAATTCATGTCAATCGAATAATACATCGTGGTTTTATTGCAATTTAAAGTTCTATACCTCTAAAAAAACACCCTTTAGTTCCAGTATTATTTTTAAAAACTCCTTAAGACAAAAAGGAAAAAAACAACTAAATTTTCTAGAAGTATTAGTTAGGAATAAATAAGTATTTTCATGAGAAAATAAATGTACACTTACATAAAAGTTAATATAATTGTGACGCTTGACGACGTAGGGACGGGGAAGGGTCCCTCGTGATATCAAAGGTCGACGGCGATCCAAGATGGTACTACACAATAATTCAGGGTTGCACAGGTGTCTTTCCACGTGTGGGGATTATTTCCACAAAGATGCCAATCTCAGCTGCGAGACGAAAACGTTACATAATGGAATACATACTTTTATAGGATGTTTGGTTTTAATATTATGAACTAAAATGCATCAGATTTTATCGACTTAAATTTTTACTGTCATTGTTCTTTGCACCATCTTTTTTTCAACATCTACTGGTATATGCTCCTAAAATAATTTAAGTACTCAGAAAAATAAGTCTTTTTAAAGTCTCCCGTGAAAAAAAAACAGTACTTTTATTTTACTTAAGTTACTGACATTTCAAAAAGAACGAAAACTTACATTTGTCATTTGCTTTTACATATAAGATAAAGAGTTATCCCTGAATTCTTTTTAGCAAGAGAGTTTAAACAAAAGTTAAACCACATTCAGTTAGAAAGAATTTTTTATTTAACTTCAGATTCTTAACTATATTTTTAGTATTAATGAGAAAAGAAATAAATTTCATCCAAAAAATATTCTCTATTCAGTTCTTTTATTTACATATGGGGGAGACTGAAGTAATTTATGCGAATAGCGCTTAGATTTCATCGCTTCACACTTGTATGAACATTTAAAATTATATATACTTTGTTAACCTAAGGAATCAATAGAGAGCAGTTTTCAGATCTTTGAATGATATTATAACAGAATACACATTTAAAATAGAATTCGTAACAATGAGTAGGTTTTAAAATAAGTAGTATTTTTCGAGGTAAATTTCATATTTTTAATTCAACACTCAAAAGTAACAATAGTGAATTGCAAGAAAAAAATGGACATTTACCTTTTGTACTTATATAAATGTGAAATATAACTACTTTTAACTCTTCTATAAAAGTTTTAAATTATAAAATGTATAAAAATAAAGTAGTACACATATTTTTGAGTTTTATTCTGTACATTGAAAATTGATGATACATTAAACAACACACTTTTTTGAAATGCATTTTGTTCAGTAATGATTCAGATCCAAAACTCAACTTTAAATTAAAATAACTTTTAATAGATTTTATTTTTAAGAGCATCTACAAAGATCCTCTTACATTTTAACAAATTTTAGAGAGACGAAGACAACTTAAGCAACAAAAATAGTTCTATATTATGTAGTTAATATTCAAACGTTTAATTAAGAATCAATTTGGATATGGCACATTTTATATTATAGTTTTGAAAAATATGCATACTTACTAGAAACCCCTTTTGTTGGAGATTTTTTCATTTTTCTTCGCTCAAAAGTCAATAAACTTCGGGTACATACATACTTGCATTAGTATGACTACATATACATAAATTTAATCAAATTAGTACTTAAATAAATACATGACTTTTTATTGTTTTGTGATTTTATTAATTTATAAACAAATAAAACAACTAAATATAATTATACTTATAATTAATTAATATTTTGTGGGATAACTTTTTTCTTGGGGGGAGCTACTCGACGTAGCATTGACCCAACAAAAAAAAATCGTCGGAAACTCTTTGAAGATATATTTAATTATTTTACCTCTACAAATGTTCATAATTACAATAGTACAACTTGTGCAGAGTTTTGTACATTAAGTAAACCGTCGATAATGTCCCATACATCTCCAATGAGAATTATGGCAGGCAATCTAGGCAGCCGAAGTTCTTGCTGGAATTATTCAAAATATTTCACAAATAGCAAATGATTTTCGCTCAATGATTGCATATTATAATCCTAGAATATTTCATTGTTGTTAAGGTACCCAGATTTTATGGATGACTGTAAATGGCCGTCAAGAGTTGAGCATAAGCATTTAAAGGAATAATTGATTTGGTTTAATTAGATGACTCGGTCTATAACACATAAAAACAGACCACGTCAATATGGAGTCACCATTACCTTTACAATGCCTTTATGCCAACTTGACCACTTACTTTTGAAGTCTTTGACACACTCCTATAAGCTTTTACCACCCGGAATTGTGATTTATTTGATGAAGCACATTTTTCTAGTCATCTAGGGTCCAACCTATATGTTCATATAAGTCCAGAAGAGGTACTGCAGTTGATGGCTTATTTTTAGTCAAAGCACTCGAGTATTCTTTTTCTGCCATCAATACCAAATGGCTCCGCGTAGTCTTCACGCTTACTTCTATCGAAAAACCCACATTGATTGTTGATGTTATTTGATTCTCTCACGCAGAGTGTGTTGTTTGTCTGATAACATTGACTTTTCTACTCAGACGTAGCTGGTATTAGTTACTGAGTAGATGTTGTGCGCTGTGTAGGATTGGAGGTGATGTCTGAAACTATATATTCTTGACACACTTTCTTACTGTTGATCGAGGAATGTTTGGAACTCCAATTAGCCTCCCGCACTTAGTGTCTGTTTATTGCTGTCGTTCTTGAAAATCATGTCGGAGAATTGCTCACATGGATCCATTGAGTACAAAATGAAAGCTCTGATAATGTGCAGTTCACTCTTAAATTTTTTACTTTATGTTACTACCATTTTGGATGATTGTATAGTTTTATTCTATGACTTACGACACTTTTAAAACATAATTTAATAGGGCGTAGTTCATGAAGAGCCACAAGAAAAATTTTTAAATAACTTTTTAATGCTAGTTTGTTAGAGGAAATTCTGAGAGAGAGAGAGAGAGAAACAGTAAATATATTTTTAATTCCAATAAATGTATTACAAAAGTAATTTTTCCAAAGTATTCTTTTCAAAAATTCAAAATTATGAACACTCTTTTTTTTGTAAGCGATGGGAAATAAAGGAGTATGAATAATATGTAGTTAAGAATTATTCTTTAAATATTAAACCTGCATTACACAGGTATGACTTTTAATAATAAAAATATAAATTAAAAGCAATCTAAAAATGTCCACTTTTCAAGTTTTTTATGAATTTTATTATTCGTTTCTTATATTTTTCCATCAACTTTTGTTTATATCCTAAGAAATTTCGTTAAAAATTCATTATAAGGCTTAGATAATTTTTAACAACCACAAATATGAAACGGAAAACATATTTATCTTAAAATTATTCTGTGACTTTTAAATTTCATTAAATTCCAGAGTTTCAAGAACAAGTATATTTTAATCTTAAAAGACTATTTCATCACATTATACTCTAAGGGTGAGTTAAAGGAGGATAAATCGTTTTCTCTCCAAGGACATCTACCTTCTAGCAAAACTTTCTTCCTCAAGACTTAATGAAAGCAAATAACAATTCCCCAGAATAGAAACATTGATACTCTTCGTTAACCCCTCTGTTCCTTCTTCCAAATGGCCAGGGGGCATGTTATAGTGTACATAAAAGTAAATTAACCACTGCTTTAAGATTATTTACGCCCTAATTAAGTATATGGGGAGAAATTATAGGGATTTAGTATGTATTCTTGTTCCCAAATAATTGTAGTTTCTCGAAGGAGTAGTTCTGTGTGTGTTGAAAAGGAGTGAGTCTAGCCTGTTTATGTTAACAAGGCTTTTATCAATATTATTTAATTGCAATAACGGAAATTTCCACATGTATATATCGCCGTATAAATTCAAATAAGCTCAGGATACTTTCTAAGAAACTTATCGGTATTTGCTGAGAAATTTTATTTTGAACAGATTTGATTATAATAGCAATCGAAAGAAAAAAATATCAGAAAGATTTATCATTACGTTGTTACAATGCCATGTCGTTAATTAAAACACGACTAATATTCACCGGATTTACCGTTTATTATTATTATTAATTTTAAAAACACAATTCTGCTATGCCTGTTATACAAGGCATAGAATCTTAAGAAACCAGTACATATGTCTTGTTCAGCTCATCTCTTTCTATATTAGTTTTTTTTCTCGCCGAAAGGAAAAACGGTATCTACGTATTATCGCAACCTATTAGCAACATTATATGAAACGAAGCTCATGAATACTAATTCATAGCGTCCGACACATAGGAAATCGGGACTGCCAACTTGGCGAGTTACTAATAGAATTGGTGAGTGTTGCGATAATACGTAAGTACCGGAAAAACCAATTAACAAATTTTAAAAACAATTTAAAAGAAGTTACATAATTACTTAATGCTCTATAAATAATTCGTCTTTAATCCTGTACAGTCATCCATTCAATATCAGTTGGCGAAATTTAGATTCAGGTAGTTTATTGTCAGCAATTTCTTCTAATTATGGTAGCCTCATGGCCTGCTTATCATGAGTTTAAATCCTAGAGCCACTAAAGTCCTGATGTGTAGAGGATCCTGATGCATGTTAATTATGTCTTACTTTTCAGTGTTGCATCTCTTAGAGTTGCCTCAATGAAGAATGAGAGTTAAAATATGAAAATACGGAATATGTCACATGTAAAAGAATATTATTTAACTCTACCTAAGAATTTACGTTCTATGCTATATCACATGTGAAACTTTTACAAGTATAATTTAATGACCATGTAAAAAAAAATGAGTGAAATTCAACACATAAATCCGAATTTTCTCCTTTAAAAATGGAATTCGCTAGAAAACGTGCAAATCACTATCTAGCGATTTATTTGATATTTAAATTTGCATTTTTTTAAAGAAAAAGTCATTGGAAGCTCACTAAGATGCATACCAATTTTACTATTAAACAGTTTTTCATTTTAAAAATCTACACATTTCAAATAAAATATATTAAACAATTATAAAAATATTTATATTAGATAATGATTTCAAGTTCAAATTTACATATGACTAAATACGATGAGTGCTATTTGTTAGCAAACCTCAGAGAAACTGCTTAAAACTCAGAGAATTTAAAACTTAAAATCTGATGTAGTCATTATAACAGATTCTTTTGAACATACGTGGAAATCATTAGCCTTAATGAAGTCTTACGTAGCACAGGTTAGTAAGTCATAAAGGCTAATATTTAGAAAACTAGGAATGTGTTCTAATTGAATACTTCAGCTAACACCATGAATAAGGTATTCAGAATACAGATTTGGAGAAAACTTATTAGAATATTAGAGTGCAGAATCCATCTAATTCAGAATTGAGTTAAGCATTTTGTTTGCATAAAAGAGCTATGAATTTTAGATGAAAGCCGGCTTATGTGATCAATAAGTCTGCTTTGAATGTACTTGTACAAACTGAACAAAACTGTTATAAACAGTAATTTTTTAATAAGATTCCACAATATATTTGATTAGATTTTGAATTCTGATAGAATTCACAATTCGAATTCAAAACTCCTGTTTAGGTTTAAATTTAAATTCTGAAAACACATAAAGAATGTTTAATTGTTTTCCTTACTCTTGAGTAGGCTAATTATTTGACTTAATAGATGCAATGAAACGAGGGCTTTTAGATTAATATAATATTTTATTGATATATTAAGGATATTTATTATATATTTTTCACGTTTCCTACTGAATATTCAATTGAAAATGTTTAAATATATTTCTGTAATTTTTTTTTCTTGCAATGGGATGAATCGGAAAATTAATTATATAAATGTATTGAAATAAATAAATATACTTCATTTATGGGCAGATTGAAAAAAGAGAGTAGTTATCAGATTAAAATTATTACTTCTATTAATTGATAATTTATTACAAGTTCTTCAACCTAAATTGAAATTCAAGGAAAATAAATCACTTTGATTGCCGAAAAAATATTTTATCCATAAAACACCAGAGTTTAAATTAAAGTAATAAAGAGTGTCTTTTTTCCAGGTATACAAGTTTAAGTTGGCATTACTTTCCAAGATGGCGACCGATTTAACAGCTGTCAAGTGATTTATTCTCAGTTTGGTTTGGCAATTCATCAAAACGATCATCAAACAAGGCGTCGATTCGTCAAATGGGCCCAAAACGAGATTGCCGTTGTTCCCGATTTTCATAAGCGGATTTTGTTTAGCGATGAAGGGCACTTCTGGTTGAATGGCTACGTCAACAAACAAAACTGCCGCATTTGAAGTGAAGCTAATCCACAAGTGTATGTCGAAACACCGTTACATACAGAAAAACTGACTGTTTCGTGCGCTTTATGGGCTGGTGGAATCCTTCTTCAAAAACGATGAAGGCCACAACGTTACAGTCAATGGTGATCGGTATAGAGCCATGATTACTAACTTTTTCATTCCTGAATTGAACAATCATGATGTCCAGAAGTTGTGGTTCCAACAAGACGGCACAACATGTCACACACTCGTGCCACAATCGATTTATGGAAAGACACGTTTGGTGACCACCTAATTTCCCGTTTTGGACCTGTGAGTTGGCCTCCAAGATCTTGTAATTTAACACCGCTAGACTATTTTCTCTGGGGCTATGCAAAGTCATTGGTCTATGCGGATAAGCCACAAACACATGACCATTTGGAAGACAACATTCGCCGTGTTATATCCGATATACGGCCACAAATGTTGGAAAAAGTCATCGAAAATTGGACGTCCAGATTGGACTACATCCGAGCCAGCCGTGGCAGTCATATGCCAGAAATCATATTTAAAATGTAATGCCACAAGATTATCTTTCGAATAAAAAAAATTCATGTCAATCGAATAATACATCGTTGTTTTAATGCAATTTAAAGTTCTATACCGCTAAAAAACACCCTTTATAAGAAATGAAGTTTGTTAAATAAGCAAATAATTTAGTAATTCTCTGCAGGAGAAATATAATAATAGTTTTTTAATAATAAAAATGAAACCTTTTATATATAGGTACGTTTCTCTACATTTTTAAATTAAATTTATTTTCAGTATTGTTAATATTTACGTACTACCTTAAAAAGGCTGAAGTACACAGTTGAATTTTATATTTACCACCCGCACGCACCCACACGCGCGCCCGCACACTCGCACACGCACGCGCACATGATCAGGAACTTCTTCAGCACCAAATTAGTAAAGTTTATTGAATTACAATATTTAGATCGGCTCTTTTAATTGAAAATTTAACTGTGAAATCAATTTTTTTACGACAATTTATACTTTACTTACTAATTCAATTTTTTTCTGAAATAAGAATTGTTTGATATATTTTTTAAAGTCCGCAAAATAATAGATTTTCATTAATAGTTTAAATATTTTTAGAATTTAAAACTTTTATTATAAAACACAAAATCAGTTGATTCTGTTTATTTTTCAGGTGTTGTAGCAGTTGTCACAAGTAAAGCATGTAAGAATAATATAGAAGTTTATAGAAGCATATAGTTTATAGAAGAAAAGAAATTGTTACTTTATTATTATTATTCATTTTTTTCTATCTTTATACGTAAAGGAACATGCAATAAATTTTTCTTTAATTATTAGGAATTTATTTAATCACATATATTTTGTTTCCGATCAAATCCTCTTACTTTTGATCCATTTTGAACTCACAAATATTTGCAATACGTACCAAATTGTGTTCTCATAACATTAATTGATTTATTGAATATTTAAACGTGATAAAAGCCATTTTTTTCTTACAGTTATGTTTTCATAAAAATATACATAGATTTTCTTAATGGAACAAATTTATTTTCACCACTGAAAAATATTTGCTTAGAGAACACAAATTATTAATACATTTAGAGCTTCTAATTATCCTTTTTAAGTATTTCAGGCTCAAAATATGCTGTTTGGACTTTTTATATGGAATTAAGTATATCAATGCGCAATTAAAAAAGCAAAAATTTCACTGCAGCTGTAGTAAATTGCTTTATAATTGCTAGAATTTTTAATAAATTTATCATGGCGCCATTTTTATAACGATCATCATTAGGTCTTGTTCCTATCCTGTTTTTTATAACTACAGCATCTTGCGAAAACTTCTTTTTTTTATTTCTTTTTTCAACCAAAATTTTTTCTTAGCTAAAATTTTTTTTCAAAACGTTACATATAACTATGTGTTCTATTTTTGTTATTAATGCAAGATTTCTTTTGAGTTTGTTTGCTTAGTGCTCAAGAGAAAAATGGAATAAAAAGCAAAACAATTATAGTAGTATTAAACCTTAATTTAAAATGACTTTACATCTGTCTACTATCAGTTTTGACTGTATAGTATTAATTAAGACATATTTTTAAAGTATATAAAACAAATTAGGAATAATCTCTTTTATACAGTTTATTAATATCAAAACAATTGAAATTATTTTAATATTACATTACATAACATTAAAGTAAGAGAGAAGAAATTCAAAGAGAGAAAGCAACCACAGCAATATAGAATGGATATTTTAAAACGTGTCTTGAAATACAGAGTAAAAGAAACTGCATTTCAGTAAGTTGCAGGATTACACAAATGGCAATACATGAAGTAGCACATCTAGGCGTAGAATGCATGAGAATACGGTTGACAGCTTGAGGGATGTTTCTCGACTAGTTAAACCAAACAGAGATTCGTGGGGTAATTTTTGGCACCAGAGTAACCTAAAAACTCAACATTTCCATTCTAAAAATTAAAAAATATATATATTCTATATTTTTTATAATCTTTTTGAAACATGAACTATTAAAGCATTATAAAGGGCTAATTAACACACCTGCTTTGAGACCCATTCTTCATCATATCTGGCGATATATTACAAAATTCAGATGAACAATCAAAATCCCAACTTTCAAACGTATTTTGGGAAATTTCTCTCATTTCTACAATAACTTCCGCATATTTATTATCCAATTAAAGCATCCAGTGCTCAAGAAACATATTATTTCTCAATTGTGTTGTCCTAAAGCAAAATATTACCGTAAAATTCGGCATATATTGGGGAGTACCGTATAATGCACCCTTGTACTTTCAAGCTGCAATTTTTAATTTTTTTAGGTACATTCTTGCATACCTTTTTTTACGAAGAAACCCAAAATGTACATGTGCAATGCTGTTACGTTTTGAAGACATTTATCGAGGTATTATACGAATCATTAGAAAGAAATAGGATATTTCTAGAACAACTGCCCTTTTTTTAAAGCTCATAAGGAATGTTATTTCTTTTAAAGAAATCGTATTTCGATATTATGTAGAAATTTCTTTCTATGTTCCTCTTTTTTTATTTTTATATTTTTAAAGTCTCATTTATATACCCGGCGTATAACGCGCATCTGTTAATTTCGGTCTCACTTTTTTGTGTTAATATTGCTGAAATGTACGGTACTCAAAAGTTAAACTACAGTTCTTGAAACATTCTAAATTTTGTAACTTTCATTTTTTCAAAACCCACTAGCTACTACATTGTTTTTATTACTAAAAATACGCTTAGGAAGCAAGCTTTTATAATTTCTTTACCTTAAAAAACATTTTCTAGAACTAAAGTAAAAGTCTGAGCAAACCAAATAATTGTTTTGTGCTTAATATTATTTTTTTTGAGATTAGAACAATGTCAGAGAAATACTACATGTTTGTTGTATGCATATTCATTTGTTAGTTATGTGTTTTTACTGTATTTAAACATGAAAGGAACACAGATGAAAGAATTAAAAGATCGAAAATAATATCAAATGCATAAATTCAATTTTCATAAAACATTTTAGAAACAGTTAATTTAACTACTTCTTTAATAACTATCTAATATTTAAAATACTTGATTTCCCTAGATTTGAGTAATATGAATGGAATACAATTCTAAATGCTTTGAAAAATTTCATAGACATAAAGAAATATATTTGAAACTTTTTATGCATATTTTTTCTCATGATATAATTTTTCTTTATTTGAATTTGCATCTTCGAGGGATATGCTAAAACTATACTTTCCGTTGATACAATTGCTCAAAAGTTATTCTACTGTTAAACAACATAAAAATAAAGCATATTTTTGACTTTTGACAAGAAATTTTTCATTTCTTCTCAAACTAAATTTGTCATTTAAAAAAATTGGTCTACAGAACTTATATGTGTAAGCTGAACTCTCATAAACTTTAGAAGAATGAACTAATAGTGTACAAAATTATTTCATAAAAAATATCATTGCTGAAATATTTTTAAATATTAACACTGAAACAAAAACATCTATAATTCTTTCAGGCCTAAACTTTTATAACCTTAAGACATCAACTATGCATAAAAAATACGTTATACTTTTTAAGTGTCGAGCTTTTCATAAGTAATTTTGTTTACGCCTTTGCTTTTTTTTAGATAAAGTCATATTTTCTTGTAAATGTCAATAAACAGAATGATGCTTGTGCTACATTAAGCTTCAATAAAAGGATAAGATATTCCACTCTTTTGCATGATTGCGCTTTTTATGATTAATTCATGTAAAAAATATGATTTATTTTCAACATTCGATGAAAAAAAATTGCTTGTCAACTGCATTATACTCTTAATGCATAATAAATGTACTTAAAAATATTTAAAAAGGTTTGAAAAAGGAAATGCCAGCTTAAATAACTTTACTGTTCAAAAAATATATATTTATGTACTAAAAGAATAACAACGATTGATTTCGAGGTATACTTTAACATATTTTGCTCATAGAAATGTACTTTTAAGTATATTAAGTTTGTGAGTATTTATTAGCGTGTCACACTATGAAACAATACGAGAGTTGATGGAGAAGGATGTCGTAATCTTGAACAAGTGATGAGAGCGATTTGTGAACTGGTACTCCAATCTCCTAACCTCCACACCATGCCAATGAGAGGACTTTCAGCAATGGCAAATTTGACATGCACTAGCCTTTCTTCTTTAAGAGTATTCGATTGCACTTAGGCTCGATTTCATAACATACAAGTCACGAGTTCTTGATCAGAACCACTGGGCTACTGCAGTCACACGTAAAGTCAGAGGAGATAATGTAGATGGTAATAGAGGGATGATTCTAAAATCATGGAACAAATGAACAAATTGAAGGGAGATAGAGTTCACTAAAACAAACAATTTTTACATAGGAATATAATAGCGGAAGTACCACGTTTGAGACACAAACAGAAAAAATAACACATTAACGAAAACATAAAATGCTCATGAGCAGCATACTTATAACGATTTATTTCCTAGAGAAAATGTTAAAATTGTTTTAGAAATTGCATCCACCAACAGTCCAACAATAAGACTCTCTAAATGGTTAGTTGGCTGACAATTAGACGACATGCTATAGCCCTTGTCCTTTTGCCGGGTGTTTCGTCCACATGGTGCAAGATGACTTCTTCCAGGTTACAGTCCTTGATCTACCCCTTCCATCAGTACTGGCGATAAAGAAACCGTTTCCTCACAGCTGTCGATGTAATCATTGAAACAGTTTGTGATTCATCATGTGTCTACTTGCGGAAAGCGTTCTTGATACAGTCATAGCGCGGATCTGTCGTTACCGTTAGCAGCTCCGCACATTAGATGCATGGCTACCTTTTCGTTATTAGTGAAATTACTCATAACGACCGAAATCTCAAACGTAAATGCCAATTTTGGTGGTGCAACAGATTGCTGACATACCACTTTGCTGCCTTCGACTATCGCCAATATTGTCAGCCAATCACACCATAAAGATCGGCAAGTATGCACGACGGTTGGAGAATGTAATTTCTAAATTGTTTTAACATTTTCTCCACAGAATCTCTCGTTAAGTATGCTAAACTGCTAATGAAATTTTATATTTCCATTAATGAGTTATTTTTCTGTTTGTGCTTCACAACACGGCCTTTCCATCCATATCCCTGCACAAAATTGTTTGTTTTATTGACTGCATCAATCCTCAAACTTTGTTTCATGACTTTAGAATCACCCTGTATGTTTTGAATTTCTATGGCACACCTGTAGGAAAATATTCGACCAACGAATTTGTAGTCGTGAATTGTGTTCATGTGTAAAGAGGAGGACATCTGAACTGTCACCATATCAGGTATGGTTCTCGTCCCCAACCAAGTCTTTAATTACTTTTTTTACAATGCAAGAGAGTTTTAAAAACTAGACCTATTTATCATGAAACATACATTCGCGTATTGAAAAACCTTTGTTTTTAGTAAACATAGAGTGGAGCTTAATTCAGTATGAATATTGCACATTACAGCTGTAACAGTCATAACCTCTAAGGAAAATACTTTTTATGACATTATATGACTATAAAACCTCTTTCTGTAAAAGAATCACGTTTTATTTTTAAGAGGATTATTATCTAAAGTCATGTTAAGAGGGAAGTTAGGAGAAGGGTAATTATATTGTCATATGGAGCCTATAAATTTAGAGAAGTTAATATTAGGAATTGCCGTGATTCAAGTTGAAAAGATCCGAGAGGAGCCATTTTTGGACTAGCATTATTGTTCAGGATCTTCTGTTGATAAGAAAATTAGATTCTAGATAGTTAGATTACTATTTAAGCTGACACACTCCCATAGCTTAGGTAGAATTTAGATAGTGATAAGTCATAATTAAGTGCATATTTTAAGAAAATGTCTCATCCTTTGGTGAACCCTCACACACTTCAGCAGGCAAGAGTGCTCAAGACTATAACGACCGAGATTACTGTGGAAATTCATGATAACTAAAGGTAAAATGTATACATATTGCAATCTTTATGAAATACAATTTATTATGAATTGTTTATTGCTGCAGCATGAACATTTAACACTTAAAATATTATGTATAAAGGAATGGGGGATTTTTGAAAAAAAATATGTATTTGGTACTTAAAAGCACTACAAAAAAAGAAAAGAAAACTACGTGTCATGTTTTTTTATCGCGATTCTGATGGGGCTAACTCTCATAAATAATAACAATTAGATGTTAAAAAATTCATAGACATTTCCAAGGTCACATACGTGGAATAATTTAAGTAATTTAATTTTTATACAGTAGTTTTGGAAGAGTCATTTCTATTCTATTACCATAACAAAATAGTATGATAAGAATAAATTCAGGCAACTAGTTAAGGCATCAAAAATTCATTCAGTTATAAAAACTTCAGAATATTAAAAAAAAAGAGTTTGAATTAACTCTTTTGAGTGTATTTTATACTGAATACTCATTCCGATGCTTAGAGAAATGGATAGTCATAGTTTCTTTTGATATTTTTGTTTTTTATAAAACTTTCTCAAATAATACTTCTTAGTTATAAATTTCTTGAACATATATAAGCATGACTTTCTTGTCTAATGCGAGTATGGATAAATAAATTCTAAGCGATTTTAGAGGATTTATAGAATTTGATAAACATCCATTAGGTTAGATAGCGGTTAAATGGCGAAAAAACTATTCATTGGAATTTACCTATGCAGAAAAGATGTTCCATGATAAGGAGATTAGGAGAAAGACAACTAAAAATATTTAAAAAAAAATAATATTGTTTAAAGGAGTTGAATTTTTTTAAAAAAAATATAAATTAAATTTGGTTGAATGATTTTATACTAAAAATAATTATTTTCCTACTACATAAATTTCCAATATAATAATACAATGGAATATTTCATAAGCCAGCTTTCTCTCTATGTGCACCTTCAATCCTCGCAGTCCTATTCAACCTGCTTTCCGTCTTTCACTTTTTCGTGTACTGATTTTGACAGCAGATTTTTAATTTTTTATCATTTAATATCTGTTAAAAGGCACCTGATATTTTTTCATTTAACTGTTTAGTACGTGTATCCTCACCACGATAAATGTTAAAAAGTACTAAAATGTTTGTTTCCCTTTGGAAATAAAAAAAGGGCCTAGACTTTTCCCTATAAGAATGCTCAAGTACCTAAAATTAATTTATTTTGTGGCAGAACTTAACATATAATTGTTTTTCAATTTTATTTCCCCCCTTCATTTATGTACCAGAGAACATCTTTTCCACATAGGTAGGTTTTGAAATTCTGAAAAAGGAATTCGATTTCCCCTAATATTCATTCATGAGCATTTGAATAGCTCTTCAGTTTATGAGTTATTTAACAATTTTAAATTCCCAAACAGAAGTTTTCCATGTCAGCAATAAGTTAGTGATAAGAGATCGATGAATTTTATTGTCAATATGGTACCACGAAAGAGAAAAAATGGGTTGTTCACATGAATTCTCTTTTAGGGCATTTTCAGCAACATTTAAACATTAAAGTAAAAGTACATATCTTTTATTCATTTTACGTTTGAAAAAACAAACGAGGAAAGCAAACATTTTTGTTTTATAACAGAGCCCGCATTAAATTATTATTTAAGATAATGGAAAATCCAACAGGGGCCATCCCAATGATGCAAAATATAACTATGTAATACATTTTACCATTTAACATTCAAAATAAATAGAAAGTGTAAGACGGTTGTTTTTGTTGATACGCACATAGGAAAAAATAATTCCAACCGAAGAGATTTGATGTATGAATAAAACAAGCATAAAATGTTTACCACATAGATCAATAGATATGTGTACTCTACAATAATAATAATCTTATATGGTTATAGTTTGCCAGTAAAACAATATGTGTTCATTATTTTAAATTCTTCAAACGTTTGAAATGATATGATTGGCATAATTTTCATATTAACTAAATAGCCCCATAAAATTTTTTAAATATTTTTTAAGTATAACAAAACCATATACTGATATTAGTATTTATATATAATCTACATTTGATAATTTCACTTAATAACAGAATTCTGTGAAGTATAAAATACTTTTTTATTATATAAAATAAATTTTAAACTTTTATTTTATTACATAAATTTCAAATATCTATGATTTCTAGCAATTGTTTGTTCGCGTTCTTTAAAATTTGGTTACCAAATGTTTATTGGTCCCAGTTTACATGAAGGAATTTATTTTTATATCAGATAAATATAATAATTTTTCTGTATATAATTTATTGTTTTCAATAACATTAACTAGATAATATATTCTAAATATTAAACAATTTTTTACACACTTCTTACTTTTTTAAAGGTTAATTTATAATAGAAACAAGATTAAAAAATTGTTATTTTGATTCATTGTGTATGTTTTGACTTATTATCAATAACAAAGTTTTATTTTTCATTTCTATCACATTTCTATTTAGCTAGATTTGCAGAATATTTGTTCTAAATGCTATGGAAAACAATGCTCAAAAGTAAAACAATACAAATGATATTTCTGGAATAAGTTTGAACTTTATTATACTTGCATGCTTATTCGATTATTTGGAGCATATTGCACTTTTAATTTCATTTCATTTCTAGTGAATGTTTCTGTTTGTTTGGCGTCACTTAAGTCCCTTTTTCATTTTAGGATATAAGAATAGAACTAGAAAACCATTTTATTTTTTAAAATCATTGTGCAAGTATGAGATATTTAAAAATTGTTGTACATCTTTTTAAAGTCATATTTAAATGTAAAATTTTATTTACAGTATTTAGAAACATTTAGAAGATAATATGAGTCTGCACACATTCCCCCCCCCACACATGCACATGCCCCCGATTGTTTCGCAGTAATGTAAAATGTTAAATGAGGAGGGAAGAGGCACACACACACACTGTTTTGTACATGTTAAAATTACATCTTATTGATAATCATGTTGATAAGATTAAAAGACAGAATTTTATGTTATTTATTGAAATGCAGGTAGTAGAAAAAAACCCCAACCAATTAAGAAAACCTATTTCAAAACGTGATTATTAAGAATTCTTATACCAAAGTAATAAGATTAGAATATAAATAATTCCAAATGTAACATATGACCTCAAAATATCAAATGTATTTAACTTTTCTAGTAAAAATATTTTTAATAACAGAAAATAACAAAAAGTAGACCGAATAGAGTTTTTTTTGAAAAACAGTACAAATATTACTTTGAAACTTATTTGCATTTAATTTTTTCCCACGCTCTGTTTCTTTTATCGAGTTAATTGTCAAGAACATTCGGTCGTTCTGTAAGGTATCGTTTTCAAGTAATAATAGAATTCTGAATCTTCTGAAATATTACAACTATTATTTTGAATTTCCCACAGAACAAAAATCATTGAAAACGCTTCTGAAGAACAGATTTATTTCCCGCTATTTTTGACCATTTTATACAATGTATTAAATTCTTTTTCAAAACACTCATATTTTATTTACGTCAATCAATATGTTTTCTCTAAAACTTTTCGATTCATCTTCTAAAATTTTCAAAAGCTTAGATGTTATACTATATATGTGGTAGTAACTCTTTTCTAAAAAAACATATTCTCATACTTCGCAACGAAAGAGTTAATATTGATTTCCTATGCATTTTGTTCTTCGTTGACACATTTTTCTAACATCTGCATCATAAATTACAGTTTAAACTGACAACAAGAATGTTCATAAAATACATGTAAGCTCGTTAAAAGGATATTTACTGCGTAAGAAACTCTTTACTTTTCAAATATTTAGTATTTTATTTTTAGCCTTTTGTTGTAGAACAACATATAGTGTCCACTACTTTACAAGCACTTTTTTCATCAAAATGTTTTCGCTCAACATTAGCAGTATTTAAATTTCAGTCAACTAAAGCATTCTTAAAGAAGTACATTAGCGTTAAATTCGTCAAAACTCTGTTGCATATTCACGAAATATTCTGTAATAAAAAAATGAAGTTTTCATGTTTGGGTTTAGCCATCATCTTTTTAACGAGAATAAACAGAGAACCAATTTATTTTTTTTAACTTTGATTTTTTACTTAAGGAAATGCATTATTCAAATCAACATACATTTTCTTTTCATTGTATGCATTTTTTTGCCATCAAGGTTATTATTGAAGTTTTTGCAAATAAAGTAAATAATGCAGGATTTATGAAGGAATATAAAATCAATATACTTTCTTTCAAGCTGCTTTAAATTGAATAAACAAAAGAAACGTTAAAATATTTAAATAAAATGGAACTTAACATCGGATTTTATGAGTAGCTTCTAAAAGTGAATACCTGTTTAATAGCTATACCAATGGAGATTTCTACACTTCATGGAAAAACTGCAGTTACAATTTGAAATATTCTAGTGAAAAGGTGGTACAAGAAGAATTTACTGGAACAAATGGAGAAATATCTGCGTTAAATTTCCCGGAATAAAAGACATCTCGATGTGTTCAGTAATGAAGAACGTATATTTACAAATTTATAAATCTCATGTTTCATGGAAATTACTGAATCAGATGGTAGAATATAGTAACCACGTAAATCCCAAATTCCTCTTCAATACTTTTATCATGCATTATGTCATTTGTTTTTCTTGTTGTTCAACACAATAATTCTGCATTAACGCATTTTAAAACAACACAATTGACTATTAGCGACAGTTTGAACTACGAGTTGATGTCACCTGACGATAAATCAAATGACAATGATTACACCTGATGTGCCACTCCAATCCCTAAGTGTCTACATCATGTCAACATAAGAACTTTGGAAGTCAATTTCAGGTCTTATTCTTCAGGTCATTTGTGCATCCTTTTTTAAACAACAAACTTTGCACTGTCTTGTAGGCTCACGTTTTGCAAGAATAGGAGGCGTATGGGGTATAAAAGTTCGTTCACCAAGAAGAGCACGGTTATCTACTGCAGGTGGTCTGCCAGGATTCCTTAGTCTAGACGCCACATCATCTTTTTTTTTTTTTTTTTTTTTTGTGAAAGCTCTTCTACAACTTGGAATCGAAATTCTAAAAATGTGATATTCCCAATAACATATTTATAAAGAAAAATGAGTTCTCCAGAGAATCTTTTCTAAATTAAATATAAACATACCTTTTAATAATGTTTCTCTGGCGTTTTCGGATAATCAGATGAAAGTATATTTTGTAATCACAGTGATTTACACCACTCATCGTTAGATTGTATCAAAAACCATCTTTGACTTGAATCTATCTTCTTTTTTTATTTTTGAGGTTGATCATAGACGTATCATGATTATCGCTCATCAAACACTATCTATTGATTTGAGCCCAACTTAACTTTTCCGGATGTAGCGTCGGGTTTAACTAAGAGGTAATAAAAATAACAAAGAGGAAGTCGAAATAAAAATTTCTTCCGGTATGACAATAAGATGCACTAAAAAAATACCCCCTATAATACTCGCGCATGACATTTTGGAGCACTAGGCATGCCAGTTAAAAGATTAAAAGAATATTTTTTGCAAAGCAGTTCTTTTTTGCCGAAATATCCATAAATTGAAAAGAAAAACAATTTTCATTATCTAATACTAATTATGATGCGATATTTCCTTAATACAGTGGTTCTAAAACTTTCACTACTGGCGACCCAATTTTCAATCATAATTTTTATCGCCCCCCCCAAATAATTATGTATTGAATGCAATAATAATGCACTTTGGCGCTAAAGCTACGATACGATTTAATTATAAACTGTACAGATTAAGAAGATAAGTATTAAATTTTGTATATGTTACTTTTAAGTAATATATATTTTTATTTTTTTGTACTTTTTAGTTCGATTCACTACAAAAGCGTGTTTTTTAGTTTGTTTTTAAATTATAATTTAATTTTATAATTATTTTTACTATACACGATAAAAATCACAATTCCTTTGAATAATTTAACTAAGAGAAAATATACTTACCTACTTTCAAGGACTTTTCATTTTTTCTTTCATAATTTGAGAACAAATCTAATAAAACTAAATAAAATGTTCCAAATGTGCGTGTCCTTAATAAAAGACATTATCACAGACACTTTTCGCTAACAATAAAGGAACGTTATTTTCCGTGAAAACTGTCATATTTTGTTCACATTATTGTAGTTTTGCTGTCGTTTGATGATCTACAAATAGCTATTTGAACTTTTCTTCCCTGTGTCTTTTTGACTAGACGAAGTGTTACATTAATGGCTTCATAGTTTTCTTCACAGAGTTTTTTAGGCAGCATTTGAAAATTTCAATTCAACTCAAACGTTTCATGTCTATCGCTTTTCTCATATTTACTTTCGCTATCTTGATTAATATGATTTATTTCAGTAGGTTCTTCAATTGCTTTATCAGTTTCAACTTCCTTCAATAGAGATCACAGATGCCCATTTTTTTAATATTTTGCTCATTTACATTTATAAACCATAATAAGTCGTACAGCACAGCAATCAAAACCACAAAATTGTTCAGAGGGGAAAGTGTAGCATGTTCATGGAAAATATTTTTGAACAAAAGTGGTCGCGCAGGGAACTTGATCAAAACTAGTAACTTGATTGTAAAAAAACGTTTGCCACTCTCAAAAAAGAAGCATATTTGGGACAAATTCAATTTTGTTCCCATTAAGACTGTCTAATAGGAGGATACTGTCAAGGTCACTGTTAACGAATAAAGAGTTTTCCCAGCATTAACGATTTCGTGAGCCTGGGTTGATTCTGCGCCTCACATGTGGCCGCTCCTATAATAAAAGTGTACTTATTCAATATAAAAATATCGATATCAGTTCTAAAAAGTAGTTGTGTAAAACGTTTTTCATTATGCATTATATGTTTCCGAATATTCATAAGAATACATCTTGGCCAAATAATCCTTCAAAGTGCTCTCAATATGCTTATCCATATATCATAAAATTCATTCACATGGGGGAAAAAGATACAGAAAAATATTATTTATAACTTTCCTAAAAGAAAAAGAGGCGAAGTGAAACATACCAGTAAGTTTGAAGGTCAAATATATGATAATCAAAAGTAATATTTAAGAGGTTAAAAGAAACGTAATAAAAAAAACACCTCTCATCTTGGGATTACAGTAAAGCAAACAAAATGTCTTTTTTTATTTGGTTATAGGATCAAAGATAGCTAATAGGCGTTTGAAGTGGAATCTTTTAGTTTTGATGATCACCATATGATATATATAAATTGTATCAGTGTAAATGTGTATTTTTTATTATGTCAGAAAGCATTTTGTTTTACTTCATTCCAAAAAATTATTTTTTAAACCTTTTATTTTCAATATGCTCGCGCCCCACAGTTTGAGAAACAAAGCCTTAGGAATAATAAATAAATAATTACATCAATATATTTTTATAATTGCAGTCCATTCAGCCTTTTAAAAATATCCAATACCGTATCACATACATTACCATAAATGATTAAAAAAAATTAATTTATCAATACAAAAAAAGGAAGAAAAAAATGTATTTGTTTTTTTAGGAGATGGATTAAAAATAAGAATATAGTTTCATAATGTTTTATGTTACCAATCGTATATTAAACTTTTTTTAACGACAAAATCTGCATGTCTCCTAAAATATGCATTAAAACGATTCGTTGCAAACATTTAATGGTTCTTTAGTTCTTTATTACCATTATGAAATATACTGTAATCAACTAAAGCATCCATTAATTACTTTAACACAAAAACTTAACTCCCAACGAGTAGAAAAATCTAAATTTAAATAATAAAAAATGCTAAAAGACAAAAAAGGCGCAATATTTTCAATGCGATAAAATTCTATACACATTATTTATTATAATTAATGCCATTAAATGTACATTTTATCGATTTTTTTCCAACTCTCTTCTAATTCAACTTATATATATAAAAGAGGAAAAGAGAAACCCTTTATTTTTTGTAATTAAGAAACACTTGAGAATATTGCGCTTATTATTCATTTTTAACGATGATGGGATGAGACTCATTTTATAGTCAATCCTACTTAAAAAAATTTCTTTTTTTGACATTCTAGAACATAAAATTTATTTAATGAGCTTTTTGTACTTAAAATTTGTACGTGTTTAATGACATATAAAGTCTCTGTAAGCATACATTTATTATTATTTGTATTAAAAACAATATTTATTTTAAAATGAATTACATTCAAGCAATGAATTGGCTTTTAAGAAATTTTGAAAAAAAATAGTTACTTCTTCATATAATAAGAATTTACAGTCTCTTTTAAAACAAATTCTCCATTTCAAACAAAAAGAATATGTAACGTTCTTAAGTCACTGTTCCCCTCATTATTTAAACTGGAAACAATTTGAAATAACGGGCCTTTAGAAATCTACAGATTTCAAATTGGAAAAGATAAACGTTTAAATCACGAGGAAGCTAATAGTAAAATATTAACTTCATTCTGTAAAAATTATACAAATTTAAGAATCATTTCTCATTTATTATTTAATACAATATTTATAAGTAATTTTCTTAATTGCAACAATTTAATCGATTAAATCTATCCTATATCTAAATATTGCAATTTTTAGTCGTTAATGTGTTCATTTTCTTCGTTTGTAAATGATAAAATGACTCATTAGAGATTGAATTAATAAATATAGCCACAGAAGCCAAGTGACGTGCTCGCGAACTCGTGACCTGGAGCTATTAAAGACCCACCATGTGGAAAGGTTGCTGTGAATTAAATACTTCAAGGTTGTGCAATGCTATCTTGATTGCGTGATTTGAAAGTTTGTCGAATAGGTATATCCTCGCTACCTGACCACTATTTTAAATTGCGAGGTATGTTCCATTAGAATGTAACGTTAATAAACAGTCTGCGATTGTATCATAAATTTAAGGAAATAGGTAAAAGGTAGGTTAAAAGAAAGGAAGCGGCCGGCTAAGCGTCTTGGAAGTAGCAGTGGAGAGAATGAGGCAGAGTTTGGTTAGAAGTCCACGGAATTCTACGAGATTTGCCACCAGTGAACTTGAAATGCCTCAGAAAATAAACTTATGAAAAAATTAAATTTCCAGTTGTATCATTTGCAATTGACACAAAAAATAACAGATGACCAGAAATAAGCATTTCTGCAGCATTACGAACCACCTAGAGAGTTATGCTACAAAATGTATGGAACGAACTGTATTGCAAATTAGACGTATGCCGTGTAACAAGAGGGTCACACGTCGAAAATTAGTAACAGAAAAAAAAGTATATTTATCTTTACATTCATGTATCTCTGCGCAATAGTTTCAAAAATAGGATTTCTTAAAATTCAATTCATCATTTGTACTCAACCTGAACTAAAAATCGAATTTCATTTTATCTTCCGTATGATAAATTTATGACAGTGCTTCTCAAACTTTCAATACTTGCGACCCAAACTACAATCATAATTTTATCGCGCCCCCCATATAATAACAATGTATTGAATTCGATAATTCGATACTTTGACACTCAAGCTACAATACGACTTTAACCTCTTTAGTGCAGCCAGCGTATATAAACGTCTCACTCAGCCAGTGCGTAATTAGCTCCAAACGTATATATACGTCTTTCCAAAATATACGTTCTTTTCTCTGCACTGCTATCCATAAAATTATTCCGAATGCTTTAAAATGTAATAAAATGAACTTGACAGTGTTTGCGATGGATTTACTTATTTTAGAAGATTTCCTTACTTATTCCCTGTCTCTTCCCCCTAATACACCACATACGTTTGCACACGGTCAAAAAGGTGGGATTGGAGAGAGGGTCGTGTAACTTTTAATCGGCAATTAAGGAATTAATTATAAACGGTACAAGTTATCAACATAAGTGTTAATGTTTGCATATAATTTTATACATGAAAAGCTAGAGGGGTCACTGATTATTATGAAATTTATTCTTAACTTGGTATTGTTAAATTAATTATAAAATACATTGTGCATTACTGATATATTTATAAGTGTATTTTATCAGTGCAAATGTTTTGTTTAAAACTTTTTATTATGTTAGAATGTGTTTTGTTTGTGTTTACTTTCAATAAATCAATAGTTGTTTTAAAATAATCTTTTGTTTTGACTTTTCAATATGCTCGAACCCCCTCCTAGGGTTATCACGCCCCAAAGTTTGAGAAGCGCTGATTTATGAGGAAAATGGAAATCGAGAAGTAGAGCAAAATTTTGTTTGAAACTTTCATTTCAGCAAGGAAACTTCATCGAATATTTAAATGTATTATGATTTATTGGAAAAATATTTCTTTATCAAAGAATGCGATTCTGATGTTTCACTGATGCTTGAGATAATTCTGATGTCTGTCTCACCTTATATATTTTTCGTCTCTAAATATTTTCACTGGATTTCTTCTTATTAAATATTACTTATCAATATTAAAAAAAGGACAACTTAAACTAAATGAAAATTATTATTATTAAAAAATGACTATATTTTAAAAGAATATTAACACTTGAGAGAGAATAGGGAGGAATTTAGTAAAACGATACCCCTTAAAATTTATTTGATTAAAATTAATCCGATTTTTTTAAAGAAATGTGTATAATATTTATGATAAGTAGAAAGTTCAGATAAAAAGTGCAGTTCACATATAAATGCAATTTAAATAATGTGTTTAAATTTATAAAATGATCACATAGATGTTATCGTTTGGGATTTTGAAGATATGTTACAGAACGAATTGCACTCTTATGCTTCACAAAGAGGTAAAAAAAATGGTAACTTCTGTTGTTTTAACATACAAAATGTTGTTTTAACATGTTTGCATGTATGCTACTTGTGTTAAATTACATTTTATTTCCGCTTAGATCCTTAATTAATAAAGTTTTTATTAATGTACCAGCCCAATGTACCAGCATGTAGCTCACTATGAGGAATTGTGGATTTTCAAAAAATAATTAATGTATTTATAATAAACATGTCTATATTTTGAAAAAGGCATTCAATATATTTATTATGTTTATGGTTTTTTAAAAAAGTGTAAGCTATTTATTTCTTGTTTTCTACAAATGTCAAAAAATTACATATAATTTTTGTTTTTTCATCTCAAACTCACAATTTCTTTTTTATTTCTCTTCATTATCTTAGAAAAATGTTTTGAACATTCATACATCTTCTAATAAAAATTTAATAATTATTTTTTCCATTGCAATATACTTATAATAAATTTTCCTAGATTTAGAGTAAGTGGAGTTAGTAAACTGTCCTAAGAATTAGTGTACAACAGGGTGTCAAACTGGGTGGGTGACCCGCATCGATCATTTTTTCAGCCCGCCCAATGTACCAGCATGTAATAATATATAATTTTTGGAAAAATCAACTGAAAAATGATGATTAAACTCACTTCCTGACGTAGCAACATGAACGGATCACGTTTACAGGATATTGCATCATATCAAAAATACGCAGAAAAAATTTCAAATCTTAGAACTGAATATAAAACAAGGTTTAAAGATTTTAATTATTTGGAAGACAATTTCTCCCCTTAATTTACTCAATAAATATAGACTCAGTATTCAGCCATATGCAACTGGAGGTGATCGAGATTCATTGCAACTTAAATTTGAAGGTAAAACTCATTGAAGTGGGTGTCTCCGAGTTTTACAAATATTTACAATCCACGTTTGAAAATACTCAAAAATTCGCATATGAAATTATTTCCATGTTTGGAAGTATTTATTGGTGAGAGAATTTATTTTCGGTTATAAAAAGAAATAAGTCTCCTGCTAGAAATAGAATTAATGACACTCAACATTGGGTCAGTTTTGAAAATATTTACTACGAACAAAATTTCTTCTGAAATGGGATAGACAGTAGCAGGGAAGAGATGTCAAGCATTAGGACACAAACATTAAATTTTTATTGTTTTTTTATATATGATTATCATAATGTATTATTCGAAATAAACCAACTTTTCTTTTAAATATTGATTTTTTGCGGCCATCCTTAGGATAAAATTTGTTTATTTGTCCCAAATCAGCCTTTGAGATTGACATACTTTGGTATGCAGCATACATAATTGAATCCCCTGAAATGATGATACTGATATAGTTTCTGGATTTCACATTACTTCTGATCGTAAAAATTTCAAAAAGAAAAATTACGTTTTGAAAACTTCTCAATGTTTCTCCAATATTAAAGACTATATAACAACCCTCTTAGAATTTTTCAAAGCTCAAACGTTGATGATGAAGATGAGAATTTCTGTACATAAATTTCAAGTATATGTTATTAAACAATACTGTTCATTAAAAGCCATGAATCATTCCTTTTGTTTAACCAAAATACACAGATATATTCACTTCATTTCCCTATGATAAATTGAACATTTCACTATACCTCTTCACGCAAAAGTTTTGATCCATTAACTTGTTGTATCGCTTTTCTCTCTTTCAGTATTCAAGAGAAGAATAATCTCTTTCAATTATTATTAAAATCTTGAGCTTCATCTAAAGTGCTTGGCTTAGTTCCACAATTGATAAATGGAATACATATCCAGGATTCCTTATTTCATTATTGGTCTAATACTTTTGGCAACTTTCAGTTGGAAATTGTGTAGATTTCCATAATTTAAATGTTTTCGAAGCTCTCAACTCAACCTATATGTCTCGTTTCTGATACTTGCTCCTGAGTAAGAATCACCCAGAAGCATTATTTATCAATTGACGTGGATAAATAAGGAATAACTTTATCTATATGTTCATTGTAAATAACGTAAAAGTTATTCAACTTCGTAAAAAAGTTATGATATTATATAATAAATAAACCCATGCAAGATAGCATTACAAGTAAATCGAAGTTCTTGACTTTCAAATTGTAAGAAATAGCCAACCGCATTATCGTAAAATTTGGTAGTGATATATAAGCTGCATAAGAAATAAAAATTTAATATATCTTATATGCTAACTAGGAAGTTGAATCTAGAATTAATACTTTATAGAGTAAAGACGGATTTCAGCAGCATATTTTTACAATACAAATATTGCATTGTATTGATCCGTTACTAAATACTTCACTTTAAGTTGCTTATCGTATATATATATATATATATATATATATATATATATATATATATATATATATATATATATATGTATATATATATATATATGTATATATATATATATGTATATATATATATATGTATATATATGTATATATATATATGTATATATATATATATATATATATATATATATATATATATATATATATATATATATATATATATATATATATATATATATATATATAGTTAAGACTACACGGTACCCTAAAAATTTCATTTTTACCGAAATTTTTTTTTTGCATGTTTTGGTGGCCCATATCATTGAGATGCTTGCCAAGGAATTTCAGATCTGTTAGCAAATTAGTTTTTAAGATATTTGAAGTTTTATGAGCTATGGTTTTGGTTTCGGTTTCCTTTTAAATCATTTTTTTTACACTTAAATTGACTTAATTAAAACTATTTTTGAGTTTTTAGTTTGAAATAGTTATTAATTCCAATTTTCATTACTGAAATCATTTCGGCTTGATTATGTTTTGAAATTTTTGAGTTCTCATAATTAATTAATAAAAATTAATTTCATGGCCAATTTTTCCTTTAAAAATAGTTTATATAACTTAAAGCTTTATCATTAATTTTTTCTTGTAGAGAAAATGCCATGACAAATGCGTTCTGGGTTTTTGTGAGAAACTATATTTCGAAGAGATGGAACACTACTGAAAATGATGGATCTAAAAATCAGTCCTCAGCTGATTCTGCAATTAGACTTCCGAATACAAGTATTCCGAATTCAAATGCTGCAGAAATAACTGAATATTTCCTTGATGTACCAAACTACATTATACTAAACATATTGTAGTACTATATTTTAGTATTTTAAAGTCGTACGGCAAAAGCTAAAACTTCCTAAACTGCCCCAATTTAAAACAGAAAAAAATTAAAAGTTTTATGAGCAAACCTGACTATTTTTAGCTTAACTTGGTATAATTATTATTTTTGTATAAATGCTTCGTTTTTCAAAACTTTTGTGAAATATTAGTTTAAGATAAAAGCTGAATAAACTGACGTCTTAACAAATGCTATCAATATTATGCAAAAATATAATTTGAATTAAAGATATAATTTTCAGTCATATTTAATAAAAATAGAGTTTTAATGTAGAACATACATTGGAAAATAACATATTAAAAATTAGAGTTTTACGGGCATTATAAGGTTTTGTTTTATGACTTTACAAACTTAAAATGCGTCTTTCTCAGAGTTTTAATTTTGAAGGTATAAGTGTTTTCTAATCCCTAAGGCTTTTTTTTCCTGTTCAAGATAGAGCCTTGAATTTTTTGTATATACTCCCAAATGTATGTTCTATAAAAGTTAGTACGGATTTAGGGCTGTGAGAACTCTAGTTATTTTTCTAAAAAATGCTAAAGTTGATATTTTAAAAAATTTCTGTATTTTTTCCAGGTTTTTATATTAAAATAATTATTAAAAATCAACAAGGGAATAGATTTTCAAGTCCATACTAAATATTGTTTGTAATAATCTAAGAATCAAAAATAACTTAAAATTACTAAAAATTTTTAAAAATTGAGTATTTTATAAGAGTTTGAAGAAACTTAAAAAATTCCTAATTTTTAAAATTGTAAAATAATGGCTGGTCAAACTGACTTTTTGCTTACAGAATCAGTTTAATAATATAATCTAAGCATAAAACATCAATTATTTTTACTGTAACTGTCTCCAAAAAAATTTTTTTTGAAAAAGGGTACCGTGTAGCCTTAAGATTCTTGTTCTTTTTTTCAACTTTTAAAATTTAAAATTTTGTTATTGTTTATTTTAATTCCCCTTCATTTCGTTTATAAAAAATAACTTTTTGATAATGTATTTTATCTATAATGTTGGATTTTCTTTTTAAATTTTGTGAATGTGTTTAATTAATAGAAAATTATGTTATATATAAAAATATGTACAGATAATGTATTATTTTCCCTATAGTTAACAGATATAAATAAACACACTTAAATAACTTTCTGCTTGAAAAATAATTCTCCCTCTTATCGGGATTCATCCTCTTATGCACAAAAAATATTTTAACGATGATTACTTTGTGCATGTGATGGATAGTAAATTTAATAATTTACAAAGAATTTATAACATTCTTTTATATCAATGTTTTCTGGAACATCTTCGTTGTGAAAATTAAAAGTATAGTTGATATTGTTGAAATAAACACATTATTCAAACTCATATATTATTTTTTAGCTTAATAGTACTTAATTTTAATTTAAAATGTGTGCCAACTTTCTCATTTTTTAAACTTCAAATATCTTACAATATTTTAGGTAAAAGTAATAGAATATCCATGAAAGAGAGAGAGAGAGATTGCAAAAGACAAATAACTAACTTTTAATTTAAGTGGCAAACTTTATATTTCTTTGTGTTTATGATTTACGTTGCGAATTAAAATATAAATATGAACATCTAAAACAGTGGGCAAATATTCTTGAATATTATATTGCGCAGATGAAGAATCTACTGCCTTTAAATGCCAATATTTAAGAGCTTTTAATTAAATACACTCATGGACAAAAAAAATTTAGCGAACTAAGAAATAATTGCGGGATCTTAACGGAACTTGGCATGGAGGTACATGTCAGAGAGATATGCAAATAATTAGAAATGCAGCGTGATTGCGCATTCCGTGGAGTATAAAACAGGTAACCAAAGCTTGTTTGAGTCTGCTTACAGAAACCAAGTTCCAAGCCTCGAAGTCCCGCCCACTAGCCCGCCGCCGCTCGTCCAATAGCCATGAAGTACACCTCCAGCATGAAAATCCAACTGTATGCCATTTCATCTAACAGACTGTCAGATACGGAATTAAGTGTTCCTTGAGACCCAGATTCCCGCAGAACTTTCCGTAGATTCCGTGTTTGAGTGTTCCAAATCATTTACAAAGGAAGAGCTGAGGTATACATGCCATTACGCCGTTTTCGAAGACAATATGAATAGCTGTCGCACTTTGAGAGGGGGAGAATCCTCGGCATGATGGAAGCTAGGTGGTCAGCTAGATGAGTAGCTCGTCAATTAAGCCACTCTGATTGTGTTGTGAAAAGTTGGAACTAGTGGATCCGAGTAAAGTCATTTACACTAAGACCAGGTTCAAGACGCTCTCTACAGAACAGTCGTTAAGAAGACCGCCACATCGTAAGAATACACGCGTACAACTAACTGCTTCATTGACCGCCATCCAGGCACAGGTTGCACCTTCACTAGGGGCTCCTATGTCTTCTCGAACCATACGAAGGCACCTGGCGGAAAAACATTTGGGATCACGTGGCCCATTACGTGAGCTGCCCTTGACGCCCACCCATCGACGCCTTCGTTTGGAGTGGTGCCGGGCACGAGGAAACTGGACTGCAGTGGAATGGAACCAGGTAGTCTTTAGTGACAAATCCAGATTCAGTCTCAGCTGTTATGACAATCGTGTTCGTGTGTGGAGAAGCCGTGGTAAACACCTCAATCCTGCATTTGCTTTACAGTGACACACCGCTCCCACAGCTGGTGTGATGGTATGGGGTGTCATTGCCTACAATACACGGTCACCCCTAGTATTGATACGAGATACCATGGCAGCCCAACGGTATGTCCATGACATCCTGCGACCACATGTGTTGCCACTCATACAACGGCTCCCAGAAGCCATTTTTCAAGAAGACAATGCTCGGCCTCACACGGTAAGGGTGTCACAAGACTGTTTCCGCACTGTTACAACCCTTTCTTGCCCTACTGATTCCAAGATTTGTCTCCAATAGAGCATATATAGGATAATTTGGGACGGCAAGTTGGGCATCCTACTAGTTTGAACGAACTAGAGGCCAGGTTACAGCAAATATGGAACGAAATGTCTCAAGACATCATACAGAACTTGTATGCCTCAATGCCCGATCGTATCACATCGTACATACGCGCTAGAGGTTGTTCAACAGGGCATTAAATCCTCCGTTCTTTTGCCTTTTTCTCTGAGAAATAAATTATCTTTTTTTTTATTTTCTAATCATTTACTTATATCAAGGTAGTCATTACTTATGTAAAATTTAGTTGGTGCGCTAATTTCTTTGTTCATGAGTTTATTTTGTACGAAATGATATTTATCAGCAATCATTATGTGTCAAAAGTTTGCTTTTGATTTCATCTATATTTAAAATCCATAAATTTACACCATTCTAGATTCATGAGTTTTTACGGTTCTAACTTTCTCGCCTAAAATCAACACAACTAAAAGAATTAGAGTTCTAAAAATTATTCAAGGCCTTTAAGAACTCCAATGAAATTACTAAAATAAACCGTTGATTCTATGCAATTTTTACTACATCCTAATGCCCTCATCCATATTTACACTGGTGGAAGAACAGATCTTCAATCTCACTCTGATATTGTAATTTTAATTGAAATTGCATCATATCATATGTCTGGATTCCCTTCGATAGTCGAGGCTGTACGCTTCGTTTTCTACTGGAGCTTTGCGAGTGATAAACAAGTCTCATAATTTCAGAGAATTTGATTCAAATTTACTTTCGCACCTAGGAATATCTCGGTAACGGAAATGATCGGCACTTTTGTAAAGAATAGCATTTATGATCTACTTTCTCAAAATAGTAATAAAGCATTGCCGTTCCTCCAATTTCACAATATTTGAAGAAATAGTAGAATTGGTTCAATCATGATATCATGGCAAAGGGCCTCCTTAGCAGCCCTTATTCTAGGGAATAAAGGTAGACCGAGATAGCGATGCCCAGCTTCTTCAGGGGCTAAAAAAGCCTTATCTTTGTGGACGTAAGACCTTATTTGGCCTAAAGTATCAGATGGATAAGGATTCCCCGTTTTGCATCCCTGAATTCCTGGAACTGTCCTATTAAGACTAATTTTTATATCTACTTCTGATCTCTGATTTTTATGTGGGCGAGAAGATCTGTGAAAATTGTTTATTGGAGGTTGAACATGGAAATAAGCTATGTTATTGTTTTAAATCAAAAAGCGAATATTTTTTTACATTTCTTACTGCTCTAAATTTTACGCCCTATGATCAATACTAGCTAAATCATTCCTTTTTTTTTTACTTTTTCTAAATACATGTTAACATGTAAGAATCAAACAAAACCTTTAGTTTCTGACTGTTGAAATTGAATTTTTATTTGTGCACTCTTTTCATGGAAACAGAACTTGTTACTGGGGCATAAAACAAAATTAGACGGTCCGTCTGCAGCAGTGATTCTGTTACTACGAAGTGTGATGCTAATAATCAATTAATCAATCGATGTGTTAGAATTTTTATCTTCTCAATGACACAAAAGAAAATGAATAGTTCCAGCCAGCTGTGTCGGATCTGATGTTGGAATGGATAGTAAATTGTGCAACGAAAATAGAGAAAATAAGGTGCAAAAATTGATTTGTATTAGAAATGCATTGAAAAAACAATAAGAACTTATTCTGTTTCCATGATACTGAGGCTTCAAAACTACAAAAAAGTTTGAGTGGTTGCGTAACTAGAAAAGTCAGACTTAGACTCTGTTATTACTTTTTTTTTGAATTTCAATGAATTGAAATAGTTAACTGTATTCAGTTCCTTGTACTGTTGCATATTATCAACAAAAAAACTTTGAAAATCCTTAATATTTATTCAGGTTACTACAATCTTTTGAAGTCAATATATTTTTTAAATAATATTTAAATTTCATACGACTTGACTCTTATCATATTTTGCTTAAATTGATTTCTCTCTTTCAATTTCTTTGCTTATTTATCGCTAACATGTGAAATTTAATTTTAATATTCAGGAGAGGATGTCTAGACACCTTTTTGTTACCGATAAGAATTTCAAACTAACAGATGTCGTTTTTTAAAAGAAAATGTTGACTATATTTGGATAAATATAGCAATATAGACGAATTCAACATGCATAAAGACAATAATTCATTACATTTATTACATCTGACTTCAGCATTGCAACTAAATTTTGTTGCATATAGTTAAATTATACTACTGGTATATAATTTTTTATTTATACAGTGGGTAACAAAAGTGTTCGTACTCTTGCAATTTCTTATAAAATTTAATGTTTTCGACTAATAAAAATTAATATATTGTAATTGTAATTTTTTATGATACCTGCAACTTATTCTTAATGTAATGACATAATTAATTTTTTAAAAAAATAGTATAACTATTTTTTAAAAAAATTAAAATAATCAAAAAAGCTACTAAAAATTACGCCACAAAAGTCTTCGTATACTTAACAAAAATCTCAACTTAGCTTTAAATAGTGTATTTCTTTCTTAATTTAGTACTTAGTAGGATATCTTTTAGTGTCCATAACAACTTTTAAGCGTCTAGGTATAGGTTTAATCCGTTTTTTGTAATATCTGCATCGATTTTCCTCCATTCTTCTGTGATTATTGTTTTTACTTCCCATTTTGTGTTTGTCATGTTTTCTTTTTTCTTATATCTAAATCTCACCAAATATGTTTTAATGAGCTAAATAAAGTGATTGAGGAGGTTTTTCATAATTTGGGGACCGTTATAGAGACACCAGTGGCGTACATTGAGAGCATTGCACTTGGCGTCAATATCCTGTTAAAAATGAAGTCGTTTCCAATATCCAAATATTGGGCGGATAATTTAAAATTTCTGTTTAAAATATTTAAATAGAGCTCATGATTCACAACATCAACAAAAAATACCAAATTACGTAATTCTGTGGCCGATTTACACCCCCACGCAAGAACACTTCTACCTCCACGTTTTATTGATCCAAGTTTCGGAAAATTCAAAATTGACAGCAAATTGATTGGGATGGCAGATAATTAAACAGTTTTGGTTCAGATGGGCCTATAAAAGCTTGTAAATGAAAAAATAAGGAATTGAATCTCATTAATTTATGTGGAACAAGAACTCTTCCTCCTCCATACTTCAGCATTGAAGTGAAGGTGTTCTGGCGTGGGGTTGTAAATTGGCCTCAGAATCAGGTAATTTGGTATTTTTTTATGTCATTCTGAATCATGAGCTATACTTAAATATTTTTAAGAGAAATTTTAAACTATCCGCCTGAAATTTGGTTATTGGAGACGATTTAATTTTTCAACAGGTTAATGACGCCAAGCGCACTGCTCTCAATGTACGCCACTGGTGTCTATAACTGTCCTCAAATTATGAAAACACCTCCTCAATCACTTTATTTAGCTCATTTGAACATATTTGGTGAGATTTTGATGTAAGAAAAAAGAAAACATGACAAATAAACACAAAATGGGAAGTAAAAACTATAATCATAGAAGAATGGAGGAAAATCGATGCACAAATTAAAAAAACTGATTAAATCTATACCAAGACGCTTAAAAGTTGTTGTAGACACTAAAAGATATCCTACTTAGTATTAAATTAAGAAACAAATACAATATTTGAAGCTAAAATGAGATTTTTGTTAAGTGTACGAAGACTTTTGTGGCGTAATTTTTAGTAGTTTTTTGTGATTATTAATTTTTTAAAAGAAATGTTATACTATTTTTAAAAAATTAATTATGTATTCCATTAAGAATAAGTTACAGATATCATAAAAAAATTACAATTACAATATATTAATTTTTATTAGTCGAAAACATTAAATTTTATAAGAAATTGCAAGCGTACGAACACTTTTGTGGCCCACTGTATATATTTCACATTCATGTATAAAATAAAATTCGAATCTTCAAAGCCATTAAGAAGATTTTTATTAATTATCAGTTAGATTGATATATAAATTCTTTGATATATGCATCTCAAATTATAAATAGATATTCTTAAGCAAATATTATTACTGAATAAGAGTTCATGAAGTAATTCGGCTAAAGCTTTGTGCTGAATCTTTCCAAATGATTGCAAAGTATGATTTTTCACCCAGGTATTTCATTACTTTTTTCCAAAAATGTAATAAAATAAAATTTTAGATATTTTTTTCTGGAAAGATTTCTTTTATTTAATAATAATGTAAGCTATGTCCATTACTTCGTTTTATTAAAAGTTTAATTAAAATACTTAATATTATTACGAAACTTCCTTCTGACTAATAGATATTTTATCATTCTTCGAAGTCCAATACGATGAAAAATGTTAAAGTTTATGGACACGAAAATCTAAAATGGAAGTTATGAGTTAAATTTTAATCAAGAAAGTTCTTGAATAAAATTCTATCCAAATAAACTTCATATATTTTTCTTATACCGTAAAAATAATAAATGACAATAATTAACAGAATATTTCTTCGAAGCAATTCTAATTTTCCTTTAAAAGCAATTAATGATTCTTCTACACCAGTATAATATTTGTTTTTATTACTTTATTAGTTAAATAAGGAATAAAATTTAATTTAACTTAGCACATTATACAATTAAATTTAAGCCACTAATTTAAGAAACAGGAATATTTTTCCTGGATTTTTTAATATGAGGATAAATTGTCCTGTGCTGAATGGATACAGTCAGCAGGACAATATTCCTTGTTATGCAGGTAACATTATCACCAGATGGTTCAAAAAGCCTGACAGAATCACTACCTTGCGTAGTTGGCCTGCGCAATCACAAGATATCAATCTAATTGAGTATCTGTAGGTGATGGAGCCATTTTTAGTGTCGCCTTATTCAGCTACACGATGGCGTTTGGTGACGAACCACGTAATTTTGAACCATGATCAAGTGACGAGGACGACACCTGAGCTGGCACCTCCTCTCCTAACTTTCACACACACCACCAATGATTGATTGATTGATTGAATATTAACGTCACACTGTTCAGCTACACGAGGGCTTTTGGCGACACCTGAGCTGGCACCCCCTCTCCTAACTACTGGCTTATATAGATACTACCACTTCATGTTAATGCCAAGAAGAATCTTTGCAGTACTAAGAGCAAAAGGTGATCCAACATGTATTGAAGACGTGGTTATAATAATTTGGACACTCATTGAATATATATGGTGCATGTAATAATTCACGAAATATTTTTAAAATTTTCTTAAAAGGCAAAATAATAGATCATCTGACTTTCTTAAGAAATGAACTGCTTTTTTTAATCTCTTTTTAGTCCTTTTTATACTCAAAATTAACTTTTATTACTCGCTATTTCTTTTAAAAACCTGTAATTTATTTTAGAAGAAAAAAATAATAAATTATTCAAAAAGTGAAACGTGACGGAAGTTATTTATTAGATGGAAATAAATTATGAACACACACACACACACACACACACAAACAACACACACACATCACACACAAGAAATGAACACACACACACACACACACACACACACACACACACACACACACAACACACAATTTACACAACACAAAACACACACACAATTACACAAAAGTGAAACGTGACACACACACACACACACACACAACACACACACACACACACACACACACACACACACACATATATATATATATATATATATATATATTTGAAGACATAAAGGTTACTGTTCTCCTATTCAGCCATAGATGTGAAAATATCTCGTTATCATCTAAAAGAAATATCTTGAAGGAAGCACCTTTGCTGTATCGTCTCGAATGAGATGTTATACCATGTTAGCGAATATTTTAGAACATGGTATTTTTCCGAAAATAATTTATAAAATAGATATCCTTTGCATATGTTAGAAAGGCTGGTAAGAGCTTTTAGACCTCAAAATAATTCTAAAAATGAACATGTTTTTCGAGATCCTTCAACAAAATTACGTAATGATAACAAACTCGTTGGATGAAAATATTCGTGTTAAAATAAATAGTGTTTTTTTTCCAGGTATAGAATTTTAAGTTGGTATTACTTTCCAAGATGGCGACTGATTTAACAGCTGTCAAGTGATTTATTCTCAATTTGGTTTGGCAATTCATCAAAACGATCATCAAGCAAGGCGTACATTCGTCGAATGGGCCCAAAACGAGATTGCCGTTGTTCCCAATTTTCATAAGCGAATTTTGTTTACCGATGAAGCGCACTTCTGCTTGAATGGCTACGTCAACAAACAAAACTGCCACATTTGGAGTGAAGCTAATCCACAAGTGTATGTCGAAACACCGTTACATCCAGAAAAACTGACTGTTTTTTTGGATGTAACGGTCGATTTATGGACTGGTGGAATCATTGGTCCGTACTTCTTCAAAAACGATGAAGGCCACAACGTTACAGTCAATGGTGATCGGTATAGAGCCATGATTACAAACTTTTTCATTCCTGAATTGAACAATCATGATGTCCAAGAGCTGTGGTTCCAACAAGACGGCGCAACATGTCACACAGCTCGTGCCACAATCGATTTATTGAAAGACACGTTTAGTGACCGCCTAATTTCTCGTTTTGGACCTGTGAATTGGCCTCCAAGATCTTGTGATTTAATACCGCTAGACTACTTTCTGTGGGGCTATGTAAAGTCATTGGTCTATGCGGATAAGCCACAAACACTTTACCAATTGGATGACAATATTCGCCGTGTTATTGCCGATATACGGCCACAAATGTTGGAAAAAGTCATCAGAAATTGGACGTTCAGATTGGACTACATCCGAGCCAGCCGTGGCAGTCATATGCCAGAAATCATATTTAAAATGTAATGCCACAAGATTATCTTTCGAATAAAAAAATTCATGTCAATCGAATAATACATCGTTGTTTTATTGCAATTTAAATTTCTATACCTCTAAAAAAACACCCTTTAGTATAATTTTTATAGTTTTTGATAGATGTTATTGAAGAAAAAATTATAAAAATCCAGCACGTACATTTTTATCACAAATTAAATGTGCATAAGCTTAATATGTTTCAGAGCCACGCAATATTATTAGTATGAACTTTTATGAAACATATGTATAGATAAAAAAATAATCTATTAAATTATAATTGATTTCGTGTAAATTTTGTCCAAAGCAATAATTGCTTAAGGTATCCAACTACGTTCGGAACCGTGATTTTGCAATAGCGTATAAATGGATAATATTTATGATATTTAGCGTCACTTAGACTAGATAATGTATATAAAATTGTTTTAAGAATATTATTACAATAAAAATTATTTAAGTACAATATTTTGACAAAAAATGAACATAGAATGACCCATTTTCAAATTATTCTCCTTTTGTGAAAAAGGCTTCTATTTTTATAATATTTTGCCTGTATATAGCTCTAACCTATGTACAGAGCCTCAACTAGAATTTTTCAAATATATATCTTAGAAGTGGGTTTATCCATGTTTTACGACAGTAGAGGGGAGAAATTTTATGAAAAAACGCCAAGAATTATTTCAATTGGTTTTAACTCTGAAAATTATATGATTTTTTAGAAAAAATAGTCCAAACACTCTTGAGAAGTCTTTACTTTATATAAGCAAAATATTATTGTTATAGAAGCATTTTTTTAACATAAAAGGAGAACATTTTGAAAAAAGGTTATTCTAAGTTAATTTTTTAACAAAATATTGTATTAATTATTTTTTTTTTTTGTCAAAATATTCTTAAAACAATTTTATACATGTATTCTAATTTAAGTGACACTAAATATCATGAAAATTATCCATTTATGTTCTTTTTTAAAATCACGGTTCCGAACGTATTCGGATACCTTAAATAAAGTTATTCTCTAAAAATGGTGAACTGTCTGTCAAATATAGTAATAAAATCCGAGAAACAATTTAAAATCAGGTTTCTTGCCTCTTTTTTCAGGTTGTCCATCTCTGTAATTTATCAGCTCATTTTTTCTATTCTACTATTTTTAACCCTCCAGTTAATACTGTTAAAGATTCTAGGTGGAAGGGATATAGTCAATGACTCCAATTATTTGAAGAATAACAAATTTATTAACACTTTCGCTGTCGCTGGCACGTCAGTGTAGGGCTAATTTGTATGCCTGCGCCGCTCGGGGATGATGATCGACTATGATAAGTAATGTCCTTTATTCTAATTCAGCTTCTGAGGATGAACATACCAATTTTACTGATAGCGAATGTGTTAATGGATACAAGAACGAGCAGAAGACTACACGAGAATAAATCCCCGTACGCACAAAAAGAAATAATATAGTAGATTATTTACAGTAGTTGAAAACTTTTCTCGTTTTATAAACAAGCTACACAGTGGTCTAGAAATAGCTCTCTAGAACAGTCCCACCAGCAGGAACTCAGACAGATAAAGTCTATCTGACTTATTGCAGTCAAAACACAAGCAGATTATGACCTCGACTGAACTGACTCTACCTTTGTCTCAAAGGTCCCTTATATAGTCTAATAAAAATTTCCAGAATTTTTGAGACCAGAGACTTCTCAATGGTTCCTTGAAAATATCAAATTTTCACCAAATTTGTATCCAAGAGTGATAAATCACTGATCTGGTAATCGCTATTACATCTTCTAGGTTTGCCATGAACTTATGTTTCAAGTTTATGCTGGGAAGCGAATTTCGGTTGTAAAACTCAATTTTCCCTTAAAGACATTACCGCCACAGAGAAAACAACACACGTGTGTATTTCAAAAAAATTTTTTCGACCAGTGATATATCCTTATATTTTATTCAGAGTTTTGAATGCTTTTTACTTCAAGCTTCTGTTGCGGTTGAGTAAAATGTCTTCCATACTATTAAGTTGACTGCCTACCTTGAAAATGTCATTTTCGTCTGCATAAGATATTTTTTTTATTTCAAAATCTTATAATTTGAACTATTTTCTTTCCAAAACAATTTTCCTTTTTCCTTTGCGTGAAATAGAAATAAAGTTATAGTGATTTTAAAAAACATCACTCTATGCAAAAGGGCAGTAAGATAAAACTTTAAATGAATTTTTCTCAAAATTATGTTTTCGAAAGAAACTCTTTACCAGATACATGATATCTTAAGAACCAAACCTGAAAACGTTTTGAAATTTAGTGGGAATGTTTATTATATTATTTTTCATAAAGTTAACCACAAGTTTTGTTGTAGGTTAAATATTTTTTTCATTTAGGGTAGTTTTCATAGAGAAAAAACTTTAAAAACATCAAAACTTTCATATTATTATGTATAATTGTCTGTAATTTTTTTTGTATTTTAATATTTCGCTTAGATTATGGTTCATTTTGAAGAGCACCGTAATATGTATGTTGTGTCTAAAGAAAATTATGATAATTGTATTAGAAATTTTTATACAGTGTTACCCGTTTTAGTAAAAATTTAGTAAAATTTCCTTGAAAACAACCAGTTTTTTTAAAAGTACAATATTTATTTAAATTTTTTTATGTATTTACATTTTTTTATTTTTCTTCCTAAAAAAAATTTGTTTCAAAAATTTGTTTCTATAAAAAAATTGGGTTTGAAGGTAGGCAGTCACCTTAATTTATCAGATTTGTTCCTGTACAATTTGGTAACTTAACTGCTCAAAAAGTGTTGCAGATTTCCCTGGAAACAGTTTATTTTTACTTTGGCAGAAAATGGGGGTCAATATTAGCCCCAATTTTGGTGGCCAATTAATGTTGAGTCGTTCAAGAGACTCAACATTAACTGCTCAAAAATTTTTTTGCAGATTTCAATAATTTCTGTAAATTTGTTGTAATTGTTTGTAAGTTTACTTCATTTTTTAATTGTTTATTTCCCTTGAATGTGTGTTTAATACTTACTTCTGTAAGCCCCGTGTGATACTTTGTGGAGCACGGGGATTTTATAATTGTTTTCAATAAAAAAAAATAAAAAAAATATTAGCCCCACTTAAAGTTTGTTTCATTTGTGTATAAAAATTATTGTAATGATTCTAAGGTAAAGATCAATTATTTGTTTTGGATATACCAATGATTTGAAGAGAATCTGAAAATAATACTGATGAGAACCATTTTTGAGCATGAAATGGGAAAGTTCTATTCTAAAGAGCAAAGGCTTTCACAGATTATCTGACTTAAGCCCTGTCCTACTCGGAACAGTTATACTTTCCCAAAGCAGTTATTTGGCCTGTCTCTATTTTATACTAAATTTCCCCTTTTTTTCCCTGTGAATGGGATATCCGCAATATAAATGATAATTCTGTGAGGGAATAATGTTTCAAAAAAGAAAATACTAAACTCTGAACTAAAGAAAAATTCAAAGGGAAAGTTTTATTAAATCAAAAAACTTTTACTCTTCTCCCACTTTTAGTATAAAATACTAAAACCTATTTGTTTAGGCATTAATAAAAAAAAAGGAAATGTTTTTCAGGGATTTTCCAACTGTTTCCAAGTTTATCCGAAGTAAAATTGAAGAAAGGAGCTGTGTTGTGAAGAATGACATGAGAAAACTGATGAGATGAAGGAAAATTTGAATTTAAAATGGAAACCAATCCGGAAAGATCCTGGACATTTTTAGAGCTAGTAGTAACACAATATCATGAAAACCAAAAGTGCGACAACAACAAAATGCGTAGCAGAAAATATGTTAGGAAAAGTTTCAAGACACTAAGGTGTAACATGAGTTTTAACGTTGGTTTTCTCCATTCCAGTACAGCCAGAACTATTTTTCTCAAAATTTAGATGCAGTCAAAGAAAATTCAAGTGGAAGTTATCCCCAAAAGAGATGAGAAAAAGAAAGGTGATATCATGGAAAAGGTCCAATATCTGCAATATAGTTGACTATTACTATGTATTGAAAAGAGATGTAGTAATAAAAATACACAAAAAGAAATAGAAATTTTGCAAAAAAAAATCAACTATAAGGACTTGTAACATTCTCCATGGACTCATTATAATTTAAATCATGGCAAAAGTAAATAAGATTTTATGTGGTTTTCAAATGAAAAGAAAAGAAAATATAGCAAAATATATTCGGATCAGTACACAGAGTACTCAGGTATTTGGCACATTCAGTATGAAACACTTTTATCATAAACTCTTCCTAGATACAAAAAAATAATAATATTTCTATTTTTAAAAATCAACAGTGACAAAATAATATGAATATTAATTATCAAAATTAAAAATAAAAAAGCATTTTTTTTACTTTACAGACATGCGTAATAATTATTATCATAATACACTAGAACCTGTTTTTGTGCGGTCTTTCTTTATTCGGTTTTATTTTTGTGCGATCTTTTTCTTATACAGTGTATGAATTTCAATGGCTTTGGTACCACTGTAATGTTTTCTATCTATTTTTCAGGGGTGCAACGGAGAATGTTAGGACCACCCTCCCCCCTGAAAGACAGTTTTCGCCTTTAATATTTTATAAATTAGGTAAATACGTATTTAGTGTTAGTCAAGCCTTGGACCCCTAGAGTCCTGCCCCCCACCGTGGCAGGACTCAAGGGCTTTGGTTTCACTGTAATGTTTTCTGTCTATATACCTGAGGTGTAACGGAGAATGTTAGGTTCCCCTCTGAAAGTCAGGTTTTGCCTTTAATACTTTATAAATTGGGTAAGTACGTCTTTAGCATAAGTCAGGCCTTAGGCTTCTAGAGCCATGTCCCCCCATGATGCGGGGGGTCTACGTTACGCCACTGAAATGTAGACACTTCAAGACACTCTGTTCATTTGTTATAAACAGTCTCGCGACAATGCGCATTTAGTTGTTTTCTGTCAACACTCCAGCAGCCCGCTCTTGATTGAAGACGAAATTTTCAATGACAGTGACATTATCAATAATTTGATAAATTATAAAGACGGTTAAGAAGAACCGGATTAATTGGGAGCGGATAAAAATACGCAGGGATCCAGTTTTCCAACAAATTGGAAAAGTATTTTCTTAAAATAGATACCAATTAAGAAAGGAGTATAAAATTCCAAAAAGGGCTTCAATCATGTATATCTGGTTCTCGTGACATTTACAAACAACTGATAACCCGACCTTCATCACAAAAACTTATCGCTTACTTTATGCTGCCAAAAGGTAAATCATTTGAAATTGTACCTTCAAGTGACGAAAGGGATTTTGAACTTATTCATTACAAGGCTTTGGATTACGATGAGTAGCAATGAATTATGTATGTGCATTTTGAAAACTTATCCGTGTATACAATGGGAATAAATATGTTTTAAAAATGTTTCCATGTGTAATATTTTATTATTTATTTTGGTATGGAAGTATTACATAAATTTCGTAAATAATTGGCATATTTTTTAAATGTGACTTTTTTTTCATGCGATCCCTATCCACCGCATAAAAAAAAATTTTCTGTAGTATTTCCACGAATTAGTTCGTTTTATGAAAGAATTTATGAAAATTTTGAATATTTTTTTTTGCGTTTATTTTTATTTGGTCCCTATCTACCGCACAAAAACATGTTCAACTGTACATTTTTCTGTAAATTTGTTGTAACTTTTGAGAAATCACATATATTTGATTACATTTTCGAGAGATAAATCTAAAAGTGACAAATATAATTCTTTGTTAAAGAAAAAATTAAAAAGAAGAGAAGATTAATTAAAAAAATTAAATATGAAACAAAAAAATTAAGTATTAATTAAAATTAAAAATTAAGTATTAATTAAAATAAAAAATTAAGTATTAATTAAAATTAAAAATTAAATTAAAAATAAAGTATTAATTAAAATTAAAAATTGAAAAAATTAAGTATTAATTAAGATTAAAAATTAATGAAATATTAAAAATAATTTTAAAAAATTTAAAAATATTACTGAAAACTAAAAATTAATTAAGTATTAAAAATAATTAAAAATATTAATTAAAACTAAAGTTAATTAAAAATACAGATGAATAAAAATTTACAAATTAATTTAGACTTTAAAGATTAATTACAAACTAAAATGAATTAAAAATTAAAATGAAATAAACATTAAAATTAGTTAACAATTAAAATTAATTAAACATTAAAATTAATTAAACATTAAAATTAATTAAAAATTAAAAGTAATTAAACATTAAAAATAATTAAAAATTAAAAATAATTAAACAATAAAGATTAATTAAAAAAAACATGATTAATTAAAAATTAAAAATAATTAAACAATAAAGATTAATTAAAAAAAGAACATGATTAATTAAAAATTAAAAATAACTTAAACATCAAATTTTTATGCAAAGCTTGAAGCTGGTCAAATATTTAGAGCAAGGCAATAAAGGATTTACCATTATGGAATTTAAACATAAAAAAATAGTGTCATACGTTGGATGACTAGAAACTTCGTTTCTTTTAAGTTCATTTTTTAGAATGTTAAACTTACGGAGAATTAAATATAAAAAAAACTTTTCAGAAATATGCATAGTCCCCAAAACATATTTTTATCATAATCCAGATAAGTAGATTATGCTAAAAACGTTTTGATATAATGGCTTTTGAGTTACCTGTTAAAAAAAACCTTATTCAATTAAACTATAAATGAGATGATAGAAATCGAAAACGGTTTAATACGGCGAAATAGGAATTTTCCTTTAACCGGTGTAGTGAGATAATTCCAGATTTTATATGATAATTTCTTTGTCATCTTTTCAAAATGTTTTTAAAACAAGAAGCAATTTTGTTTTTAATATGAATTTTAAGACATTAAAAAAAAGACAGATACAAGCAAAATTATATTTTTGATAAAACAAATTGACTTGAATTCGTACAAAAGTGTTTTCTTTCTTACATAAAAAAATATCAGCCTTTTCTCATTATTTATAAATTTTTAATCTTCAAAACTAATTAAAAATAATTTTTTTTAAAGAATAATTTGATGCAATGTTGATAATTTTTAGAGAAATTTTGAAAAAAAAGCAACAACTTATTTTGTAGGAATTCTCGGGATAATTTGGATATGCATATTTATATTTAAAAGAAAATTATAGTAAATAAAATAAATATCCACTGATGGGGAAAAAATTCCCAACACTAAGAAAGACTTATATTAGATAAACGAAATTTGGTAAGCTTGTTATTACATTGAACGATGACATCCATTCAAATTTCTCGCTGATAGCGCCATTCATTAGTTGCAAATCGAGGGGTTACTTTAAATGCGTGCTGTAAAGTGCGTGAGAGTGATTTGACTATGAAATTTAACGTATTAATTTGATGTTAGCCAAGAATGTCTTTTAGAAGGCTAAGAAAAGCCATTATATCAACAAATCACCAAATTGGAACAAGGTCATATAAAAAGGCTACTAGAAGGTAGATTTTCTTTCTGCGATATTGCAGAAAGACTGGTCCGGAATGTATATTCTGAGCATGATCGTTGGGAGCAGTGATGGTACTGCCTCAAAAAGACCGGGTTCAAGACGGCCACGTGGTACTATTGACAGGGAGGACCGCGTATTCGCCGTACGGTTGTGGCGCATCGTACTGCGTCTGTGACAGAAATTTGAGCTGCAGTTGGTACCACAGTGAGACAACGAACTGTTAGAAATCAGTTACTTCAAGAACAGCTCCGAGCCAGACACCCTGTAGCATGTATTCTACTGACTCCAAGCCATTACCGTTTGCGACACCATTGGTATCAAATCAGAGCTGACTGTAGGGAGATCAGTTGTGTTTTCTGATGTAAGCAGGTTCGGCCTTGGTGCCAGTGGTCGTGTATTGGTCTGAAGGAGGACAGGGTAACACCTGCAGCCAAACTGTCAGTGGCCTAAGTACACTGGACCTACACCTGGAGTCATGGTTTGGAGAGCAATTTCCTATGGCAGCAGGAACACTCTCGTGGATATCCCAAACATACTGGCTGCAAGTTTGTACGTCAATCTGTTAATTTAACCTATAACACTGCCATTAATGAACAGCATTCCAGGGGGAGTTTTCCTACAGAATTGTGGGAGACAGTATGACTAATATACAAGCGATGTTTTCAGATTTAGATTACTTGCTTTATTTCACAGGATTTGGTAACTGCTCTCGGAGGGATGCGTGTGCTGCCAAGGAAGTATGAAGTCATAATGAATGCACGTGGTCGCTTTAGTTGAATAGCTAAAGCATGCGCAGATTGCATCTTAGGTGCCTGCGTGAGTAAGCACTACTCGCAATTGCTGGAGGTCCCGCGCACAAGCATATCGCAATGAAAAGCTTACGAGTATGAGGAGTTGAGAAACTCAACAGAATAATGCTCACCTTCACGCCGCTGTTGTAATGCAGCGTACTCTACAGAGTATTGAAATGCTATCTTGACCTGTGAAATTATCAGATCTGTCACCAATTGTGCACGTATGAGATATCATAGCATTGCAACTCCAACAATTTCCTTAGCCAGCACTGACCCTTCCTAGTCTTAACACAAGTACAACAAGCATACATACCACAAAGCGATATTCGACTCCTGTATGACACAATGCATGCACGCTTCTTGAGGCTCCACTGGGTATAAATGTAACAGCATTTCATATATCAAATGCATTTTTCTTAGTTTAAATTAACTCGTGATCTAGAAAATTAATCAATTAAACATATTAAATAGACAATTGCATTCAGTGGCGTAACGTACACCCCCGCATTGTGGGGGGCCCAGGGCTCTAGAGGGCCCACAGCCTGACTATTGCCAAGTACCTACTCTTTGTAAAATCGAACTTGGAGGGCCCAAAACCTGACTTTTCAGGGGGGCCCAAGTGTTCTCCGTTACGCCACTGATTGCATTGTCCAAATTTCATTACTCTACATTAATTTTTTATTAGTATTGGGATTTTTTTTCTGTCAGTGTATTCATTTACATGAACTTTTTATAAATCATACTTCTATTTTGAAATTTATCTCTTTCTCAATGACAAATTGATAATTTTACAAATGTATTAAAAATAATCTCGATTGCCTTTCTCTACTTATAAGATTTAATTTCCTATAAATGAATATTATGTAAATTTCTATATTAAATTCATAGCTTACATAAATAAATGTAATTTTAATTAAGCCTGTTGTTTGAAACTTTCGGTTCCCTTTTGAATTCTAATAAAAATAATTCTCGAAAAACAAATTCCACATGTACAGCTCAAGATACATTTCAAAATTCCTTCCAAATAAATAAAAATCAGCATTTCTTATAATTTATGGATGCAAAATTTTATAGATTTTTTAGGGCTTTAAAGACGTTTTCTTTTAAAAAGTTTGTTCTCAGAGATTTGAGTATGAATATATTTTTAATTTAAAATGCATTCAGTTTAATTAAGCCTTATTTCATTTTAAACTAAGTAACTTAATACATTTAGAGTTTTCAAATATTATTTCTGTAAGTATCGAAATAATTTTAGAAGAAATAATTTTAAAACACGAATAGAATGATTTATGAGTTTGTTTGAATGAAAAATATAATTATAATGTATTAACAGAAAAGGAAAAGGTAGGCTTTTATTTAAAAAATCAATACCTTTTCATTTCATAACGGTGAATTCCAGCATTATCTGTAGAGTTTTAAAGCAATATTTTTACTTTTAAAAGTAAATTTTTTTTCATTTATAGAGATGGAAGGAAATAGAAGATTATAGGAATATCTGAGAACTCCTCAACCATGGAATTGTATTTTGACTTTTAAGATCAGCCTTTCCGAGAAATTTTCTGCTTTGTCGACATCATATCTATTGGAATGCCATTTTCGATTTAGATTTATTCCTTACTGACACCAGGTACATTGAATAGAGTTGTTCAATTTCTATATTTCTTGCCTCGTATTACTGTTTTACGTATTAAAAACGTACCTTAAAAATATTATTGTTTTACGAAAAGAGGGAGAGTTTACGATATTTTCTATATTCGAAAAGAATTTTTTTCCTTTTTTCCCATTCCATTTTTCTTAGAAAAACATTTCCTCATATTATGGGTCTTCAGAGAGAATTGCACAGTTTAACCCTTTATCTTCCGCATTACAATTTACTGCAGTTTTTTTCATGCAATATTTTTTTTAAATCATTGCATTGAAAATTAAGGGATATACATAAACAAAAAATTCAATTTTGGAAAATTTAATCCGTTAGAGCTAATTAATTAATTAAAGAAAACGAATGTAAAATTAGTTATATATACTCTTCACTTAAAATAAATAGTCAAATCGTTTTCTAAGGTCTTCATTAACATATTAAAAAATAATACACCTTTTGAAATCAACCACTTTTTCGGAACAAAAATGTGACAATCTTCACAATCCGATCGAAATGTAAACTGAAAACGCAACTTCTGCTATAAAACTACTCGTCCTTTCCACTAAAATACTCATCATAGAACCCGTGTGTTGTCATATATCTTGGAAGAATTGATTTAAAAAATATTCCTGCTTAGTATCGTCATACTATTTGTAAAAATGGTTACTCTATGTAATTTATTAAAGTGAGTGGTACTTATAAATACCGTCGGTAAATAAAGGGTTAACACTGTCTGACTTATTTTGCTTGTATTTGAATAATTATTTTCACATATACGCCTTATCATCGAAAATAGAGCAGAAGACAGCAACAAAATTTTAGCACATTTAGTATTAACCAGGAGACAAAACGAAGAGGCCTTCTACGTTACATCCTCTTCTCCTTGTCCTTTATGCATTTTGAATTTGAGTATAAATCTTGATCTTATTCAGATGAATCTTAAAATCGAGATGAGTGATTCCCATTTAAAATAAGTAATGACGGAGACTATTAATGTTCACTCTCCTCAAAATGACATTGACAGTTCCATGCTAGAGAGACGCGTGGTAAAATAGGTATCTATATAGCGAACTTTTTAGTTTCTACTCATTAATTGTCCCCATTACTACTTCTATTGGCTTTAATGACGGTCAAAGCAATTGCAAACGCTCTTCAACAATTGCCGATTTATAGTTACTCTTTTGTAAAGGAAACATTGTCAGATTCAAAAAGTGAGCTTCAAGCCCTTCGAATAAAAAATAAAACTCAATGGATTTTGGATTGTAGACCTTTGTTCCATGTCTTTGAAAGTAAATTTTTCAATGGATCTATTGTGGAATTTTAGGTAACGAAACAACTAACGCACTGGCTAAGAAGCGAGTTTTTATTGTATGAAGCATTAAACGATCGCTTTCTTTTTATACGATTAAATTGTCTTTTAATCAAGAAAATATTTAAGTAAGACGCTATAGGTAAAAGAGAAGGGAGATTCTGAGGAAGGGAAATATGCCTCCAGTCTACTAAGTAACATAGTGGTGGTTCTCTTTAGAGCCTGATTAGACATGGTTGATTGTATAAATATCTCTACTGAATTGGAGTGCGGACTCCACAAACTGGATCTCCAACTAGCCTATGATCTGGGAGCATTTGACAAATTGTGTTGCCCTTTCTAAATGTGAGAATATAGTTGAAAAGTATTGTGGAGACTTTTAAACTAATGCAGTGCTTATCAAACTTTCAATATTGGCGACCCAATATTCAATCATAATTTTCATCGCGCCCCCTCCATACAATGGCAATGTATTGAATTCGATAATACTATACTTTGACGCCAAAACTAGAATACGACTTTAACCGCTTAAGCGCCCCCGGCGTATATAAATGTATCGCTAAGCCAAGGCGTTTATTTCCCCGGACGTATATATACGCCTTTCCGAAGTATGATCTTTTCTGTGCACTGCTATATATAAAATTATTCCGAAGGCCTTAAAATACAATAAAAGAACATTGACTATGTTTGCGAAGGATTTACTATTTTCATATTATTTGCTTCTTTACCCCCCCTCTCCTCAATACATCACATAAATGCACCTACGTAGAAAAAGTTTGGCATTGGAAAACGAATTGCATCAGTTTTAATTGGCAGTTATAGAATTAATTATAAACCGTTCAAATTATCAAAATAAGTGTTAATTTTTGCTTTTAAATACATATATGGAAATCCCATGGTGTCACTGGTAATTAATAATCTTTTACTTAAAAAAATTAGTATTGTTAAATTAGTTTTAAAAGATGTTACGTAGCACTCATATATTTATAAGTGTAAATGTGTATTTTATTTTAATTATGTCAGAATGTATTTTATTTGTTTACTTTCAGTAAATTAATATTTTTTTAAAAATAATCTTTTGTTTTCGACTTTTCAACATGCTCGCGCCCCCCTCGCAGAGTTGTCACGCCCCCCAAGGAGGACGCGTCTCACAGTTTGAGAAACGCTGAACTAATGGATTAGGTGCTAATGCTCAGCAAACATAAAATAAGCAGATACACTTTATTTGTTTGAATTATTTCGGAAATTGGTTTTAATTAAAGACTTTACTTTATGACTGTATATTTTGTTATTAGCATTAAAAAAAGACTAACCACTTTCATGTAAAAAAAAATGTTTAAATGTCCTAAATTTTTTCTGAGATTTGTATATTAGTAAAATGATACCATTTATATTCTTATCAGTAAATAGTAATTCTAAAATGAGTTTTTCGTTTAAATAAGATAAAAGTTGGAGCATGAGATGGATTTATCAAATTTTCGATTGAGGGTTTATTTGCATTAAAATTTCTTATTGTGAGGTTCTATTTCTTTTGAGAACCCGTTTATTTCACGAAATTTACATGAAAATGATTGGTCTCTCATGTTTTCCATGAAACCTGTTTTCCAATTCCAAGATATGACGTTAACTTATGCTTTCTTCATTTTCTGAAGAATTATTATTATTAAATCTGTCCCTCTTTGTTTATTTTTTTATAATCCATGTCAGAATTCTCCATAAAGAAAATTAATTAATTTATTTTGTAAGTAATTGTTTCAGTATAGCTTTTTAGTTCATGAAAATTAAAACCTGTGATTGACGAACACGAGTGACCTTTGTGACGCCTATACCTAAAAAAATTGTGAATAAAACCTTGTCATATAGTTTATTTAAAGTTGTAAATTTACATTGAACCCATTATTTTTTATCATTCTATCAATAATCATCGGCGTTACTTCAGAATTAAGAGAATATTGAATTGTGAATGGAAAAAAAAATGAATGGAATACTGATTCTTATCAAGAAAAACCACACGAAATAAAAAATAAGCCAATAAGTAAATATTTATTAGTTGACAATTTTTGAATGAGCGAAGATACTATTGTTATTTTGTTTATATATACATAAATGGAAGAAAAAGCTAGTAAATTTATACATTTGAAACATTTTTTCAATTGATAATAATAGAAAATAGCAGCCATTGTTTTTGTTGCACTCTTTATTTTCGAAAATAGCATCCCAAAGGAATATTTGGAGAATGTAAAATTTCAGCAAAATATATATGATTTATAAATGATAACCATAAAAGCTTAGATAAATTATATCGTACACGTATTGTTGATGTGCTTTTATCTATTATTTTTTTAACAATTTTGTTACATTAAAAAAAGGCTTTATTATATCATGAAAATAAGTACATTACAAAACAATTTACTTCACATGCTTATATACTCTCTTTTATTTTTTGAACAAAAAGTTATGACTCGTTAATTGTGTGGAAAAGAACAAATATTTGCTTTCCGATAAAACAAAGTATAAAAAAAGGAATGGTGTTTACGAAATGAAACTTGATGGATTCAAATCTTGGAAAAGCACGCAATTCAATAAAAGGAAATTACTTTTTTCGGTATTTTTAGAATTTAGCAAGGAGTTGTGAAATGAAATACGTTTGTTTAGTGTTCTCTCAAATGCACCATTGATTATACTTTGTCAACCGTAAATATTATTTGTAATCGTTCGTTTTTTAATTATGATACTTCTTTGTAATCATTTTTTTGTATATATGTATAGGGTGTTTTTTAGAGGTATAGAACTTTAAAAGTGCAATAAAACAACGATGTATTATTCGATTGACATGAATTTTCTTTTATTCGAAAGATAATCTTGTGGCATTACATTTTAAATATGATCAAGCAAGGCGTAGATTCGTCGAATAGGCCCAAAACGAGTTTGCCGTTGTTCCCGATTTTCATAAGCGAATTTTGTTTAGCGATGAAGCGCACTACGTGAATGGCTAAACAAAAAAAACTGCCGCATTTGAGTGAAGCTAATCCACAAGTGTATGTCGAAACACCGTTACATCCAGAAAAACTGACTGTTTGGTGCGCTTTATGGGCTGGTGGAATTGGTCCGTACTTCTTCAAAAACGATGAAGGCCACAACGTTACAGTGAATGGTGATCGGTATAGAGCCATGATTACTAACTTTTTTATTCCTGAATTGAACAATCATGATGTCCAGGAGCTGTGGTTCCAACAAGACGGCGCAACATGTCACACAGCTCGTGCCACAATCGATTTATTGAAAGACACGTTTGGTGACCGCCTAATTTCACGTTTTGGGCCTGTGAATTGGGCTCCAAGATCTTGTGATTTACCCCCTCTAGTCTATTTTCTGTGGGGCTATGTAAAGTCATTGGTCTATGCGGATAAGCCACAAACGCTTGACCATTTGGAAGACAACATTTGCTGTGTTATTGCCGATATACGGCCACAAATGTTGGAAAAAGTTATCGAAAATTGGACGTCCAGATTGGACTACATCCAAGCCAGCCGTGGCAGTCCTATGCCAGAAATTATATTTAAAATGTAATGCCTCAAGATTATCTTTCGAATAAAAAAATTCATGTCAATCGAGTAATACATCGTTGTTTTATTGCAATTTAAAGTTCTATACCTCTAAAAAAACACCCTTTATAAAGCCCTTTTCAATTTGAGAAGAATTTCATTGTATATTTTCCAAAATTGGAAGAATATTACAGGATTGAAATTTTGAAGAAATAATGAAATAAAAAAAACAAAATTTTATTAAAGGCTGCAGATGAAAAATTAGTTTACTTTTAAAAAACGAGTTTTTTTAAGTTGATGTCTTTTAAGATATTAAAAGTTAATATTTGAGTGATTTAGCATTAAAAAATTATACCTCAGATCATTTTTGTTAACAATAAATTGGAATTCTATAATATTTGTACATTTTTATTTCGATGCACGTGCACTTTGCTATTTGCTACATGTTTATGTTCAAAAAGTTTCATTTAATATACATAATAAATGTATTTGAATAGCCTGTGCTGTCAATAAAGAACTAAATTTAGGCTTCCAATCATTTTTTAGTGCTGTTATTAAATTTTATTTCAGGATTCATTGGAAATACGAAAAAAAACATGATATCAATAGCATAATTATAGAAATATTTCGATTATTTTGCATTATTTTTATTTTGAAGAATTGTTTCAGGATTAGATATATTTTTACTATTAGATGAAAGGTTTTTAATATTCACGAACTTACCTCTGATATATTGAAATATTCCTTTCATATATTACTCATAGATAACTCTTTAACGTTCAATCATCAAATGATTTATTATTTCATCTTTAATAATTCCTTTTAAAGTATTGCATCCGTATTTTAAAAGTTTATCCAAGAAAAAATACAGGTGTTTTTAGATTGAATTAACTTCTGATTGCTGTACAAAATCATATGATTGATGTATAAAGCAGCAATGATCTCTGAGAGAATTTCGAATTAATAATTATGTCCAAATAAACAAGCTTTTGCTTTTTCATACTAATAAATAATTCTTCAAGAGATATAACTTATACGTTACTTTCGTTCAGCATCTTTTCACTGAAACGTATATCCACCAAAGAAGGAGAAATTTTCATTTCGTTCATTAATAAATAATTAAAAAAATGTTTTCAAGTAAATTAAATGAAATGCAATTGCTATGAAACTCGAAAAACTTCGATTGAAGTAATCCTTTCGGGCTAATTTAACTACTTTTCAAACGTCGATGATATAAGAAAAAAATAAAAATGTTTTAAAGTATATTTACAAAGAACATATAAAATCATAATTCTGATGACAAGAGAAGTCTGTCGCCAAAGGCCCTAGAGTTGCTTTTAAGCGTGATTTTAATTTGTTTTTAATCAACTAAGTTGATAAACAAAACAAAAAAATGCTGAAATGAAAGTAATAGTTTTAAAGATTTCAGTGCTGAATTATTCATCCTTATAAGGTGACGGGAAAGAATATTATTTAGGGGAGAGATCTTTTATTGTTATATACTAAAAAGTTTTAGTAAAAAGTAACGTCGAGTGTATTATAAACTCGATGAAGAAAATTTAAGAAAATTAATATGAATGAAACCTATATACAGATAGAGATAGAGTCAATAATGCAACGCACGTGTGCGTGATCCTCCTCTCTTTATATATATATATATATATATATATATATATGTATTCCACACACAGGATACATTTTAATACAAACATAGATTAATATTTACACGAATACATTTTAAAATTATATATGACCAATCAAACAACTTTTTGCATGCAATCTGGTTTGCATCTAATACCAAATAGTTAAACTCTAATGTGAGAATATGGATCATTTGGATTGATATGACATTAGTGGGAGTTATGAGCAATATACGAGTGGTGATTGTTGCAGGAAATATGAGAAATCTTTCAAAAATTGTGAATTGAAGTTTTGCTAGGATGCTCTTGGGTGAATTTTTGATGATTTACGCTGTTCATTTGTGAATATACTAGGTTTTTAATTTGAACTTTCGGATTTCAGATATTTTTCCTTCCTATACGACTATATTCGAGATAGGTGCATCATCTTTGGAGTTCGATGGCTCACTTATATTGTACGCTTAATTGTTATAGAATTTTAAAATTTTAATGTTATAATATCTTTCAGAATGCGATGGCGAATAGTTTAATTTTTTTAATTAACTTTTTAAATTTTTGAGAATTGGATATTTCCCGAATAATTTACCAAGTTGCAAAAGGGGGAAGGTTGATGCCATTAAACTATTTTAACCCTACTTATCGGTAATAAGTCCGAGGTTGCACTTGCATATTTTATGAATTTTTATTTTATAAATTTTAATTTTGTTTGAAAATGTTTGAATTTTATTTTCTGTATTCGTCATTGATATTTTGAAATGGGATTTAGTTTATGAGGTTCATATAATTTAAATTTTTTATTTGATTGTGAAACTGTGATTGATTTATATACGTATATGTATATATATATATGTAATTAATGCTTGAGCAGAAAGTGCAAAAAAAAATTCTTATGGGATTTCTTGTTTTTTAAATAATTTCCGAATGATAAATCGATTAAACAAAAGCCATATTAGAACCAATGTGATGGCAGAATTTTGCCTCAAGCCAATGGATAATGGATTTTAAAAAATTCAATTCAATGATAAGATTCATTTATATATATATACATATATATATATATATATATATATATATATATATATATATTTATATATATATATATATATATATATATGTATATATATACATATATATATATATCTTATATATATATTCATATATATATATACATATATATACATATATATATATATATATCTATATATATATATTCATATATATATACATATATATATACATATATATATATATCTTATATAT
>BMAU01004363.1:0-11579 GCA_019973935.1 Trichonephila clavipes
GGCGAACCTTTTGGGGTCAACGTGCCATTTTTTTTTCTAAAAAAAACGTTTTAATGAGTTATAGGCGTGCCATCAAATAATTTTTGACTTGTGATTATTGAAGAACTAATAAAACTAAATACGAACAAATCAAAATTCTTTATTTAATATGAAAAAAATACATTTTGCACTGTATAGCAGTAAATGTTTTAATTATATTTGTAATTTAAATTAAAATAACATTAGTATGATTTCTGCTGTTGTAGATTAGGTGACAAATAACTTATATCAGGATTACAAGATGCTACTTTTAGTAGAATGTATGCTGAATTAGAGTCGTCTGTTAAACGGTTTCTAAGCGAGTCTTTGATGCTATTTATCTCTGAAAATAATGACTCGCAGGCACAGGTAGATGAAAATATGGTTAAAATAGCATACGCCAACTTCTTCAAACAGTTAAATGCGTCTGGAATCAAATTCCATGTTTCCAAAATTTCGTTACTGGTATTTTTACTTATATTGCTTGTCAATCTTTCTGCTTCAATCAATTCCAACTTTTTCCTTTTTTCAATAAACTTTTGAATCCATGTTGAACTAGACTGGAAATCAATCAGTTGCATTTCAAGTTCTTCAATTTCCAACCAATCGAATTGAGACAAGTTCAGTTTATCAAACGAAATCACATCAGGGTACATAATAAATTTGAACGTTTCCGATAATTCCTTGAACAGAGAAAATCTCGCTGAAAATTCTTTGATTAAAGAATCCATTATGGAAATAAAGTCATCAATAACTTTTTCTTCATTTCGTTTCTCTTGGGCATCTAAGTCTTTGATATTTTTTTTAAGTTTGGGAAGTACTTGTAGTTTTTTGTAATAATATCGTTTCTGAAAACATATAGTTTAGCTTCAAAAGCGCGAATGAGATCCATCATGACGATAACTGTTTTATTCGGGCCTTGAAGCTTTATGTTCAATTCATTGAAATGTTGGCATATGTCTGTAAAAACATCAATTTTAAAAGCCACATAATATCCATCAACTGCTTGCTCTCATTTTGTAGAAACAGTCTGATTTCTTTTGTGAAGTACGTTCCCGCGGCTCTCTCTCTCTCTCTCTCAACCAGCGAACATTGTTATACATTATTAAGCCATTGTACACCGAATTGACTTCATACAACAAAGCATGAAACTTTCGTTTATTTAAAGCCTGCGACGATATGAGGTTGACTATTTTTGTGACTAAAGTTATTACATTATCAAGAGATGTTAAACCACTCTTTGCACATAAGGTTTGTTGGTGAATAATGCAGTGGCATTCAAGAATTGAATGTCCTATGTCTGTTTTAAATAAAGATATGAAACATCCAAGCTTCCTTCAAAAACTCTCCCTCTTGAAAAGGTTTACCATGCCGAGTAACTTGCCGCACTTGTGTGACAATTTTTGCTTACATATTTTAACATAGACGTCGACTGTTTATTTCTGTCTTTTATTGCACTTGCAATTAATTCTTTTTGCCCTGGTTCGCTTTTTTCACAAAAGGATTTGTGATTTGTTTCAAAATGCCGTTTTACAGACGATATTCTGCATACCACTGTTCCAGAACATAAAACACACACCGCTTTATCACCTTTATTGATCATACTATTACGATCATCAATGGTTCAGTTAATCAGTGGTAGAATGCTTTTATATCACAATCATTAGACTCAATTAAATTCAATAAATCATCGAAGACAAGTGTAAGATTAAATAATAAGTTTAATGGAATATGGAGTGCGTCTGCACTCGGTCACGTACACAAGATCTTAGCTGTAAACAAAGCATGTTTTTACAAGCAGCGCCCTCTAAACTGAGGGGGGTTCTACCACATACCATATTTCTCAGCACACCAAGTTTGAAATTCTCTGCTACACTTAGTATCTTGCACTTTTTGTTTTTTTTCTGTTGAACTAGCCATGTTAAATAGCAGTTAAAAATCGTAAATTTAACACAAAACTTTAAATGTACAGTTGTGTCGATGAAATTTACTATTCTATGTGCTCTCGCTTGATTCCTTCCCCCCTTCGCCAAAAAACCCCTTTTACTGACTGCGCACGACTGCGGGCTCATGGGGCAGATTTATTTGTTTTTAGGAAATTGAGTGCTTGTACGAGATTTCTGTAGTGTCTGCTCTTTCGCTTTTGTCTCAGGTCATTAAAATTTTAAAAATAAAGCAGTGAGAGTTATTTTACCAATTAGACTTACAAGACAATAATTAGATCACATTAATAAATTAGATGTATACAAGCTGAACTATTAATGTAAACGTTAGAATATGTGTTTAAACAAGAATATATTTAGAAATAGTTACATACACACACTATGCGTAGATAAACTTTGCATCATTAGCAATTTATAATATAGGAAGTATTTACGCAAGACATAACAAACGAGTCTGCTCCCCCACTTATCGGCATCGTGACGGATCACTCACGTTTGTTCTTACTACTTCATATTAAACTTAATTATTTTAAGCTAAAATGCAAATCCTTTTTGATCGATGGCGTGCCCAAAATATTCTCTCGCGTGTCATCATTGGCACGCGTGCCATTGGTTCGCCATCCCTGTTCTAAGGTATCTAAAATGTCGTCTTTTTCCGTACAATAAGTTTCCTCGTCCTTTTCTCCTCGCAAATACTTATAATAGAATCCAAAATATCCTTTATTTCAGTTCTAAATTCCAAGAATCTATTTTTCCGAGCCAATAAACCAACATTATTTAATTTCTCAATTTCCTCTTCTGTTTTGTTTTGCAATTTTGTAATCGAGGATTTGACGTTCTTTTTTTTCTTCAATAAAACCTCAATATCCATTTTAATATAGCAAAAAGAATAATTTAAAGAAAACAAATAAAAAAAACGCAGCTGCTCGAGAATGACTAATTGTCTAGTCGAAAAAGATATGATTCCTTTGGCGCCGCGGAAGGAGGGAAAGAGTAGGGGAGAAATTCTAAAAAGAATTACTACGGAATATACGAATAGGAAATTTAACACACAAGTGAGGTAAAACGAAACTTAAGTTTTTGTTGCATATGATACAGGAATGACAATGACAGAAACACACAAGTAATTTACCACTTAAGAATAATTGCACAACAATCAATTAAACATTGAAATAACCATATATATAAAAAGATTAAACTTTTGAATATACATGAATTCGAAATATTTCACTTCGAAAGTTTCTTTTTAAGCTTAGTACACACAAAAAGAGAATTATAATTTTTAATCAATTGAATTATGACAATATCTTTTAGAAAAATATTGCCGAAAGAACAACAAGCCAGGAGTTTTTTGAATTAGAATATTTCACAATATTGAACTCCGGCTACGGTACGACCAAAATGGTGGAATAAGAAATGGTTCGATATTTTCTTACCTGACTTGTTGTTACTTAACTCGATCTAGAAACGCCATCTCTTGCTGCACCTGGAAGTAGTTACTTATTTCTTAATAATTGAATTGGTCTGAAAAGAAATATATCTTGAAAGCACAGAGACGACCACACCCGAACGAGTTTGAACTGAACTGTTTGTTTACGCTAACGAATATTACAACGGAATGCGCAGAGCGCCATCTGTGGACTGTAAGATTAAACAGGAGCAGATTATGAAATGCTAAAAATAGAATTACGTGTTTTATTTGAAATATCAATTTGAGTTGTTACATTTCCTTATATTTATATAAACTTTATTTCATCAATAATTTCACACGGAAAACAGAACACCCATTATAGACTCCTGTAAATCTTGCAGATTGCGCATTCTTATTATAAATGGCGGTGAATAATATTCATTTATTGTCCTACGTTTACGCATCATATATATGCGTTCCACATTTTATTTTATTTACTGAAAATTACACAAAAAAATTAATTGGTTCTTAATTTAATATTACATGGCTTAGATTAATGCGGAACATAACATTTTGAAAAGATTTTTCCCATTCTTAATGTTATCTACTGTGTGGAGTTCAGAATTTTGAAACCTATTATTATATGCCTCATTTTGCGAATCAATAAAGTCTACAGATTGTTGAAATTCAGAGATCTGCAGTAACAATGTTTACGATAAAATTCATATTTTGTAAAGAAATGTCAAGTTTTCTTGTGAAAGAATGCATTTTAGTTTTTGATCATGCTGAGGACCCAGTGCATATCATCCACTGCTTTCCCCCAGAAGAGGACGGCCCTTATTTTATGCACTTTATATATAATTCAATAACTCGTAATAATGGATAATCACATTAAATTTAAAAATTCCTATGAATTACACATTAATATAAGTATTTTTTTAAACTTAATAGTGAAATAGTATTTTCTTTTATTATATATCTTAAGTCATTTCTAAAAAAAATTCGAAACACTTTTAAAAGATAATTAGTAAGTAAATCGGACAGTCAAAGATGGAGAATGTTATTTTATTAGAATAATTTCAAACATCTTCAAATGCTTCATAATATTGTAAAGTATTGATATGCAGCACACATTGTAAAATTAAAATTCATTTTCATCATATAACTGATCGACAATTAAATAAAATATTTATTTGAACTTTAAGTGTAGGTAGACAAACTTAATGTAAATATAATATATTTTATATAAAATTGTTACTTTTCATCTCTAAATATTTACTGAAGTATAGGAAAAAAATTAAAAAAAGTCATGCATAACATTTTCGATACATATAAATTCACACCCGTGTGAAGAATGGGTACACCAGCTAGCATCATACAAGTACAAAGAAAAACATTTAAGAATACATATAAAATAATAATAAACATGAAATAGAGAACAACAAAATTAATTAATAACTAAAATAACTAAGAGCTATATCTAAGTGTATCAAGAACTATAAAAAAGTATCCCAGCTAACACTAACCAGATAATACTAACGAAGCAGACGAATACCTAATTAGATAAATAAATTAGAATAAAACAAAAATTATATAAAAGAGTTGTTAAAAATATTTCCTAACAAATATATATGCTAGAAGAATGCAAAAAATACAATGATATAATATATTTTTACTTAGATTTTGATGTAAGCGGGCTGTTCAAAACGGATTACTTCTATCTCACACGTCACTCACCAACTGACTGATTTCACTGCCCTCGCTGCGCTACTACCAGCTATTACATAACCATCTATTGTTCGGAATACATACTATAATTGCAGAACTTCCACACGACACATATACGTTTGTGATCCATTCACATATCTACAAGAAAAAAAATTGCTGCCATGACTTATGCCCCAACTCTCGTATATTGGGAAATACACAATTATGTATTAGCATACTTTATTTGTAAGGAATGAGAATAAATTAAACGCGCATATTTTTTCCTCTGCCTGGATAATTCATAAAATAAATAATTTTTTTCTCTGAACACATAATGAAAACCAGTAATATAAATACAAATTATACAAAAAAATATTTCTTGCTATATAACTTTGCATCGTTATTTCTTTTATATAAAATATGCCTGAAAATGGTAATTAAGTCTTAAATATTTTCTTGCAGTTTTATAATCATTGTAACACTCACTTTAAATACTCACCATTTCTCAAACGCTAAGCACAATATAATAATTAGTTAGTACGAATATTATAACATATATAGAACAACAAGCAGAGCAAAGCTTTTGTGTGTTTTCTTATACATTATTATCTTTACTATTATTATCAATACTGTCTAGAAGGGAGAAAGAGTTTTTTTAACAAGTTTTTAAAAATCCGATAAAGAATTAGAGAAGCCTCCAAGTATAAATGAATTCCAGATTTTGTTTTTAATTTTGGAAAATGAGAAAATAATTACACGTAGTAAACAATTTGTTGCTTCTACTACTTAATTAGTAGCAAAGTGAGAAAAAGAATAACTGTAATAAAAAACATAACTTGAAAACAATATTCACTGCTCAAATCAAAGAAATCGAAACTACTAGTTAAGTTATACTAATGAAAGAGTTTCCAAGATAATAGTTATTTAAAGTGCTCGCTTAATCTCTTAGCAAAGAAGAAAAAAATTAACGAGATAGTTTATGCTAATTTAATCAGTAGTTAATTAGAGTTGCAGATGAAGATTTCTAATTAAAGCTGCTCTTAGTGTATTTTTATTTTATCCAAATCAACAGCGTTGATCATTTCGAATGCTTTATAAATAGTAAGAGAGATTTAAAAATATTTTAATCTATTTAATCTACAGTTAAAACTACAAAGTTCTATATTAATTGAGAGTTATTTTTCTTAAATGAGTCACTTCACAAAAATCAGTGAAAAAATTATTCTTGAATTTTATTGGAAGATAATAGCTATTCCTTTGGTTTGCTATCATTACTAAAATTTCACTTATTAAAAAGAATGAAAAAACCCTGTTGTATAAGGTACTGATTAAATAAGTTTTGACTTATAGCTCAGAGACATGGACCTTGACAAAAAAGAAGCAAAGATCTTGGCGACTTTTGAAAGGAAGGTCCTGTGAAACCCATATTTGATGCTGTTCTCGACAATAACGGAGAAAAAGATATATTTTTGAAATTTTAAAGATTTTTCATAGTGAGGATATTATTAAGTCCATTAAACTAATTAGAATGGGATGGGCAGGGTATATAGTGTGAATGAGCCCATAGTGAACATCCTTGGAAATTGTTAATGCAAATCCATCTAATAAATGACCAAAGAGAAGGCCCAAAAGGAAATGGAAAGACTATGTGGATGAGGATTTTGCCAGTTTAAAAGTGAAGAACTGGTGATCAATAGCGGGAGAAGGACAGCAAGGAAAACACTTTTGAGGAAGGTTCAGGCTCACAAAGGGCTGTCATGCCAATGCTGCTGCTGACGATTGGAAAATAAAATATGACTTCTACTGATTCTAATGAAGATGAAATTCAATGTTACATTAATGTAATGTAACTGATTTCCTCTGCTCTAAATTATAAATACTTCAACAATCTAAACCAGGGGTACTCAACCTTTTTTCTGCTGGGCCGCATACATATGTCAGCTACTTCCCGCGGGCCGAATACATCTGCTAGTTATTTCCCATGGGCCGCAGCATGAGGATAAAGAGGGGTGTTAGAAATGCTTTAAGACCAAGATAACATTCGAAATTTAAAATGTAGAAAATTGCTCAATATATTAGAAGACCAAGATAACATTCGAAATATAAAATGTAGAAAATTGCCCAAAATAATATAACTTCTGTTTTGATTTTTTTAATTACTATTTTTTACATTATTTTTTATTTTTCTCATTAACACTAAATTAGAAGCATTTAAGAAACACTCCTTCACAATTTCAGCATCAGTAAATGGATTCACAGGATTACGAATAATATAGCAAACTTCATTGGATGTCCTTGTTACCATAATACCACTGGCAAAGCATTGTGTTGCTGTTGCAAAGATTGTTCAAGAAAACCTGTTTATCACCTACCGAAAGAGATTTTCGAGAGAAAATGTCATTGAATGATTCCTTTTTATTGGTAATTTTTAAATACGTTACTTTCGTGACAAATCAAACAATTACTGATCCATGCTTGTTCTTCACTACAAAATAGTCAACCTCCCAATCGTCTTGAAGCGATATATTTTCTTCAAATATTTTTCGCTTGCAAGATATGAAAGGAAGTTAAAAATTAGTTCCATCCATAAAATTGTCGCTACTCCACTGTTGTCTGTTATCACCAGTGGCGCACACAGGGGGGCCTGGGGTCAGGACCCCCCAAATCCCTTGATCGATTTTTTTTCCGATTGATTATAATTCTATGTATATAATACGTAAAATTTAATTAAGTATTTGTTATTAATGATTAATTTTATTAATTAATGCTAATTATTTACTCAATAATTAGTTTTTTACTGTATTTGGTTCCCGAAAATCGACAAAATCAAAAGGAGCATGATACAAGAATGGTGAAGTTTCGATTCCGGACCCCCCTCCACTTGAAAAATTTTTGTGTGAGCTACTGGTTATCACTAATCATAACGATTCCAAATAGAAAAATAATATTAATTCGTATACGTATGATACCGACGAAAAAAACAGAAGTGATATATCTGATTTATCGACATAGAACTTCCAATCAAATTTTTAATACAATGTTCTTAAATAAGTAAATTTTTCAGAGAAGTGGGCCATGACCGGGCCACTTAAAAAGGTTCGGTACGCCGCATAATCGCTGATCTGAACTATAGTGGTAGCATGTATTATCTAAAGATAAAAGTGTTCAGCAGAAGCTGCTGACCATTGCGGCAGATGTTTTTGTTTGAATAACCGACCTACATGTCCACAGCTACTACGGCGAAGAAAAGGCATCCCTGTTCAGGCCAGTCATTAAGGATTTTCACTCCCATCCTTTTCGACTAGGGGGAAGAAGGGCCCGCTGCAGGAAATTACTCCTCCTTTCAAAAATAATCCCGTTAAAAAAAGAATCACTTTGCCCAAAATGCGGCTAAAACTGTTCATTCAACTTAGTCCTTTTTAACATTATGAAGATAGGCAAAATGCTGAGTGAGGCGATCCCTTATAATTTCAAAAGAGTTACTGACGATGGACCTCGTAATTTTGAACAGGGTCAAATGACAAAGAATTCAGCCAGCGCTTCACTCTCAAATCTTCCACACCACGCCAATGTGAGGACATTGACCCTCTTTACATTTAACTTGCATCAGCCTTTCTACATAGCAGATTTTTAGTGCCACAGGACTCAAACCCAATACTCGATAGGTCTCCATAACTTTACACCGAATTTTCTTGTTTGCGATTGGATTACTCTAGTATTTTTTTTTATACCAGAGCTGCAAAAAAAGTTTTTGTAATTAGCCTTGCATTGATCGATTGCACGACACGGACGACGTTTGAGCTTTATTTTGCTTGAATTTCTTCGTATTCTTGCACGAAAGTATATGAATGATAATTTTTACTATTTGATATTTCAAAAAAAAAAACTAACTAGTCACAGAATTTGAGATTATAATTATTGACAAACATTAATTGTATTGCTAATTGAAAAGTGAATAAAAATTTTAAAATTGTTTGAAAAATTGAAAATGGATTGAATAATTAAAAGTTAGTTGAATAATTAAAAAATGATTGAATAATTGAAAATTGATTGAATAACTAAAAATTGATTGAATAATTAAAAATTGATTGAATAATTAAAAATTGATTGAATAATTGAAAGTTGCTTCAATAAATGAAAATTGATTGCACTGATTGCACAGTTAAACATCAAATCAACCCTTAAAAAATTGATTAAATTAATTTAAAAATAGAAATGTCAATTGTGTGAGTAATTGAAATCTTGATTGAATTATTGAAAAAGGATTGAATTGATTAAAATGGTTGAATAAATGAAAACTAATTAAATTGATTAACTAATTGAAAACTGGTTGAATTGGTAAAGTTGATGAATTTGTTTAGATAATTGAAATTTTGATTGAATAATTAAAAACTGATTAAATTTATTAAATAACTGAACTTTCATTAAATTGTTTAAAAATTTAAAAATTAATCAAATAATTTAAAAAATAACTTTATTGGCAGAACTGTTTGAAAATTGATAGAATAATTAAAAATTAATTTAATTTAAAATTAATTTAATAATTTAATATTCGTTTATTTTAATTTATATAATTACACATATTTAAATCAATCTATCAATGTATAAGTAATTTTTACATTTACTAATATCACATCGATTCTTAATTAACATCGCTTATGAAATCATATTTTGATGCCCTTACATGCTAACACAATCCTTCATCATTGATTTTTACTGCATTATTTTTAAATTCATTGACTTCATAATAACAATAATTATCGTATTCAAAAATATCTCCTACCCAACGCATTACTAAAGATCATTTTCATATTCTAAATTAAGACTCATTATCATGCATTTTTATATGTATATTCTGGATTTACCAATTCCTATGAATATCCGAATTGATAAACAAAGTAATTAACCTCTCTAATCTTATGTCGATTACTAAAAATCATACGTTTTCACCAAATGTACATATAATTGTACAGAATCAAATGGATGTCGATCATTTACTTCAAAAAAGAAAAAAATCCATTAACCACCGATGCTGATTGCTATTCACTCATTAACAAGCATAAACTATTCGTTATTAAACACATATAGCAGAAATCCATCTACTTTAACCAGTTTAATCCCCATCCACTCTTGGGTGGGCCCAGTGACCATCGGATACCATGTCCACCCCTCTAATATGAATTTGACAAAGCACCCTAGCGCGTGCCATTCTCAAAAGCATCTCGTCGCTTCTCTCTCTCTCTTTACAGAAAACTCGAACCCTTCAGTAAGCGAAAATTAGAGTTAAGGAGGTGGCATCTCTGTCAGTTATCAAGGTGGGTCCATGCTATCGTAGTAGGTTTAAAAGCCAGCGTTATTACCTGGCATCTTTGCCATCCTGGAGCGCAACTTTAATGATAGGGGGTGATGTTGTAAATAGGTAACACTTGGGTGTGGCCTTTGGTGGTGTTTTGAGTGATTGCGAGGCATGCTTGGTTGTTTCGTTTGCACGAGTAGGTTAAGAGAGTGTTTTTGTGAGTGTGAATGGGGTCTTTGAGGAGGTTCCTTGGGTGTACCTTAGACCCTTTGAAGTTGAGTATTGGATATCCTGGATGGCGTGGGCGAAGGAAGGCTTTTCAGATCTAATCAAGTACTTCAACTTCTTGTTATAGAAATTTATTTTGCACACATAAAATGATTATAATTTACAAGTAATTATAAAAAGTGCAGTGATTCTTGATAATGTATGTAAATCTTATATTAATATTATTAAATAATTATTTATTTATTATTTCATAAGAAAAGCTTAGTATTCTTACTAAATTATTAGCATAACGGCTCATTTTTAAAAGGCTAATTTAATCTCACACCATTAAATATAGTTCAGCGTTTCTCAAACAGTAGGGCACCCCTCCTTGGGGGGCGCGATAACTCTACAAGGTGCGGGGAGCGAGCATATTGAAAAGTCGAAAACAAAAGGTTATTTAAAAAAATTATTAATTTATTGAAAGTAAACAAACAAAATACTTTCTGAAATAATAAAATATATAATGCACTTTTAAATGTATCAGTACTGTACAATGTATATTTTAGTATTAATTTAACAATACCAAGTTAAGAACAAGTTTGATAATTATCAGTCACCCCTTGGGGCTTGTGATAACACTTACCTTGATAATTTGTACGGTTTTTATAAATAATTCATAACTGCAGATTAAAAAGTTACGCGATTCGCTCCCCACTGCTTACTACGTAGACGAGCGTATTTTGATGTTTTTGAAGGGGAGAAAAGAAATAAAAGCAAATCCTCTGAAATAGTAAATTCTTAGCAAACATAATGAAGGTTCTTTTATAGCATTCCAAAGCGGTCGTAATAATTTTATAGATCGTACTTTGAAAGGCATGCCCTTTATATACGTCCAGAAAGGGGGTGTACTTTGGCTGAACGAGACTTTATATACGTCGGGGGCACATAAGAGGTTAAAGTCGTATTATAGCTTTAGTGTCGAAAGTATAGTATT
>BMAU01004364.1:0-61532 GCA_019973935.1 Trichonephila clavipes
TACATTTAGTCTTCTTTTTACTTCAAACAGACAGTTGTCATCGATTTTAATATCAGGCATTTCTTTCGATAAAAACTCAACGTAATTTTCTATATTTGCCCACTTTACTTGAGACCAAGTCAAAAAATACCATTGAAAACTGCAATTTCTTACGATATTTGTTTCAGACCATTTTTCGACATTTTGGAAACATGTTTGGTTCATCTCTGAATACAGAGATTAATAGATCAATCAGCTTTAAAATATTGAAAAGGAGGCCACTTTTAGAGGAAGAACAGAACGTATAAAAGGAGGACTATCCTCCCTAAAGAAAGACAATTGGTCACCTTATTAAAAGCCCATTTAGCAGGAACTGATTTTAAAACTGCAGAAAGTTTTTCTATTTTTAAATGTTCTTTACTTGAACAAGAATTCGGGGGGGCGACAGTTTTACAAAATACCCTCATGTATCAATCCGATAAATACCTAGTACATTAAAGACAGTATTTTAGTGAGGTTATGAATTTTCGAAGATTTGATAAAATTTAAAATGTTAGAATCACACCAGGTGCAAATTCAGAAACCTTTAGTCTGAAAATCACATCTTCCCCTGTTACTTTAAAAATATTATACCGAGTAATTCAGTAAATAAATTTTAAAAAGTATTCGGAGATGATATTCCATTCACAATGTTTCAATTTTTCAGCAAACAGTTAATAGCTTACTTATTGAAGAGCGGAGTTGTACTTGCGTAACCCAAATATGTCTTCATATGCTTCCAAACGCAGTATTTCCAAGCCGATTGGTGCGAGGTTATAGTTCGAAGATAGAAAATAATTCTTCTCTATGACTGCTTTTAAATTATTCGCCAGTAATTCGTAGCTGAAATCTAAACACCGCTACTTCTGTGGGAAAGTATCTCATTTGAGCACCAATTGTTTACACAGAAAGGGTTTCCAGATTAAAAAAAAGCATTCACAGCTAAAGAAAAATAGAATGTGTTAACGGTGCATTTTAATGCTGATCATACTTTTTCCTGTTGTTCGTCAAAAGTAATGAGTAGCTTGGGTGAGAAAAGATATTTAAAAATAAAATGCGTAACTCAATAATTACTAAGGTGACCAGTTTTTTTTACAATGAAAAGAGGACGAAAAATTTGAGAAAAAATTACAACGTACATACATTTTATTAATTCAAACAAACTTACGCTTTGAATTACAGTCGGACCTCAAAAAATAACGAAATCTCTAAATCCCGGGAAAACTTCGTTATATAGAGGTTCATCTTTTAATAAACTTTATAAACCCCATGTAACACATGTTAAATTCATAAACACTATATATTAATAAAAGTAATTGTTCACACCTTTTTTAAACTTAATATATGTTTATTTTATATATAAGTTACCCATCAAAAAAGAAAGAAACAAACTAAGACCGCAAGGAAAAAAAGAATGTCAAAGAATTCACTGTATTTTCAATATTAAGAAAATAATTTTCTACTCAAATTAATAAATTTTAAGAGCATTTTATAATTTAAAGCATACAAATAATATTAAACATACATTATTTTATAATTAGAACACGGAACAACACTGAGTGTGAAAGGAGATATCAAAGTTGTTTCCAGTGAACTGGACAATGAGGGTTAAGGGTTCCACTTCTTGGATGAAACGTCTAGAACTCTATTGCTCTCGGTGAGTTAGGATCTATTAAAACCAGTTCAAGATTTATGACCAACATAAAATGTGTTAAAGAAAGAATAACTTGAAATGTTCAGAAATACTTAAAACATAGGGAAAAAAATTTATCACAAAAGAAAAAGTTCGTGTTGTATGGAAAATCCATTTCGCTATACGATTATTTTACGAAGAAAATCGTGAAATGTTCTTTATTCCAGGAAAAAATTCGCAATATAGAGGTTCAACTGTATTTACTTTAACGAGTATTTTTCCATCAAATGATTTTTTTGTCGACATATCATTTTCTAATATATTGGAAATTTCGGAGCAAAAAATATCCTTCATGTTCAATTTTACGATAAGCATTGTAGCTAATATATTAAAATTCAATCTTGATTTCTCACTTGTTCAAAAATAATTACCAACTGAAAAAACTCTTTCAACTGCTGCATTAGTTCCAGGGCAGCACAACGTAAATTCAACAAGAATAACTAAATTTTCATATGGAATGTGTACATTTTTGAAATGGTTTAAGTATTTTCACCCATCTTTTACAAGATTCAGCATGTTGATTTTCCAATTAAATAAGACTTCTCGTCTATCGTCTTTCTTCTTCAAACAGACCATTGTCATCGATTTTAATATCGGGCATTTCTTTCGATAAAAACTCTACACAATTTCCTATATCTGCCCAATTTACTTGCGATGAAGTCAAAAAATACCATTAAAAACTGTTATTTCCTGTGATATTTGTTTCAAACTTTTCTTCGACCTATTGGAAACATGTTTGGTATGTCTCTGAATACAGAGATTAACAGATCAGTATTAAAATATTGAAAAGGAGGACACTTTTTGAGGAATCTATAAAAGGAGGACTGTCCACCCTAAAGGAGGATGGTTGGTCACCTTATAATTATCGAATGCAATGGTGGCCAACCTTTTTGGGAAGAGTGCCACTATTTGATAAAAAAATAATTATGCGTGCCTTTTCCAACAAACAAATATGGAAAAGTAAAAAAACGTTACTTATAGGCTTATTATTAAGATAACCAACCGTTCTCCTTTACGGAGGAAAGTCCTCCTTTTAAAGGTTCGATCTTTCCTCGAAAAGTGTCCTCCTACTGTCCTCCTTTTCGATATTTTAAAATTTATCTGTTAATCTCTATTTAGAGATGAACAAAACATGTTTCCATAATGTCGAAGAATGGTCTGAAACAAATATCACAGGAAATAACAGTTTTCAGTGGTGTTTTTTTGACATCGCAAGTAAATTGGGCAGATATAGAAAATTGTGTTGAGTTTTTATCGAAAGAAATGCCTGATATTAAAATCGAAAACAATTGTCGGTTTGAATAAATTAGAAGACTAAATGTTTATTTAAACTCTAATAAATTGAAACGATTGGTAAATCAGCAAGCTGAAATTGACAAAAGAGGGAGGAAATACTTAACCATTTCAAAAATGAACACTTTCCATTTAATAACTTAATTATTCTTGTTGAATTTACGTTGTGATGACCTGGGGCAAATGCAGAAATTGAAATGATTTTTGGACAAGTGAGAAATCAAGGTTGAATGTTGATACTTTAGCTGTAGCATTTACTGTAAAGCTCAATATAAAGGATATTTTTTGCTCCTAAATTTCCGATGTATTAGAAAATGATATATTGACAAAAAAAGTATTCAATGGGTGAATATTCGTTCAAGTAAATGATTAAAAGGAATGCAAGCTAATTATCCCATTTTTATTTGAATTAATAAAATACTTCATATATTTACTCTGTAACTTTTTCTTAAATTTTTCGAGCGTTTTCTCAATTTGATTGAAAAAAAACTGGTCACATTATTATGGGATTTTTACGCAAATAGCACATTTTTTAATGCAAGTCTGTTAGTGGAAATTAAAAAATAATATAATAAATAAAACGGAAGTTAAAACTTAGATTTTTATGTTAATAAACTTTTTACAAGTTCAGTCAATTAGTTTAGATATAAAATAAAAATGATTTACTTGAATTATTAATTCAAAATAATTATTTAACACCCAGTACTTAATAAGACTTTTGAATTAATACTTTTTTTTACGAAATCATCTACTACATATATTAAGATTATCTCTTGCTGATGCTCACAAAATTGGGTTATTATATGTGCACATCAGCTAGTTATGAGTGATATTTATTTTACAGTGGGTGATCGGTTAACGAATATAATCCGTTCCAAGACTATGTTCGCTATCCGAATTGTTCGTTAACCGATCATCGATTCACCATAGACTTCTATGTGAAATCGATTAATTCGTTCTGGAAACCCTAAAAATTAAATTTTAAAAAAAATGTATAATTTCTTAGTAAGTTTTTAAAAAAATAATACATACATATAGTCTTGCATATTAATCAGTCCTTTTCATTTTTTGCTTATTGGGCGATGAAATTCATGTCCAATGTCGATTGCCTTTCTATCTTTTTCAGGATTTTCCGGAAGTAATTAATAGCATTGTCGTTGTAAAAATCCCCAACCCTACTGACATCAGCTTGGTTTGGGTGCCATTCGAAGACCATTGCTCTGACAGCCTCCCACTTTTCAAAAGATCTTTAAAGATCATTGGTCCTCTTTGATCTTCCTCTTCTTCAGAAGGAGACACATTTCGCTGTGTTTCTTGGTGTTCTTCATTCAAAATTTCTTGGAGTTCTTCTATCGTCAGTTCATCTTCATGTCCCATTATGAGTTCTTCTATGTGTCATCCTCGTTCACCTCTAATTCCAGATCTCTAGCAGTTGTCAAAATTTCATCCATAACTTAAGGGGTGTCTCTCTGATCACCTCCAAATATGTGTTCGTTGTCCAAACACAAAAAAAATCTTTCTTGAAAGTGTTCGTTATCCGAACACAAAAATCTTTCGTGAAAGTGTTCGTTAACCGATTAGTTGGTTAACCGATCTGTTCGTTAACCGATCACCCACTGTATTATGTTAATAGTAGAAACTATTTATTCACAAACATATTTTGATCCAAATTTTGAGGGGTTTTGTCTGAGACAACCCACTTCAATAAAAAATTGTAGAAGATAATTTTTTAATATTATGCACTCAAAATTTTTAAAAAATTTTCTGTAAGTCTTCGCGTGTCACTGTTATAACTCTTAATGTGGCATGCCGTGGGTTGGTCACCCCTGATCGAATGCATGAGGCAAAGGAAGACAGTGAGAACACCCTTCTTTGGAATAATAATGGTTCAAAGGAAGTTTTGTTTCAGATTTGGCAAGTTAATATTAATGAAAATAATTGAAAATATCTTGTATATAACGTGTGGGGTTGCCAAACTAGTTAGTGTAATAAAGATGAAATTAAAGGGATTGTCGGAACAAATCAGTGAACCAATGAATCAGATTCACGATTATTTGGAGGAGCTGTACCTCCTGCAGCTAAAATAGTGAGTCGGATTAAGGAATGTGGATGGAAGCTTTAACAGTGAGTTCGAGATTTTACACGAAAATAAAATTTGCGCTTCCATTCATAGATTAAACAATTCCCATTACTCTAACCAATCAAAAGACTGTGATATTTTTAAAGTGATGCTGCTGTAAATGACAGATCTGTTTTTGTACAAAAATAATTCTGATGAAATTCATTTTTCACATTGGAGCCGAATGTGCTGGAAACTTAAAATTGTAAAACATCTTTCAAGAGGTTTAATAGCTATTCACACACGTACACTGTAAAGCAGCGATATTCAACCTGCGGCCCGCCGAGCCTTTTTAAGTGGCCCGGTCATGGCCCATTACTCTGAGAAATTCACTTATTTAAGAACATTGTATAAAAATTTGGAAGGAAATTCTTTGTCAAGAAATCAAATGTATCTAATTTTGCTTTTTGTTGTTGGTGTCGTACGGGTACGAATTGATATTCTTTTTCTATTTGGAACAGTTACGGTTAGTGATAACAGACAACAGTAGTGTAGCGACCATTTTATGCGGGGAGCTAAAATTGGGAGGGTGACTATTTTGTAGTGAAAAATAAACATGGATCAGTTATTGTTTGATTAGTCACGAAAGTGCTGTATTTAAAAAATACCAATAAACAGGAATCATTCAATGACACTTTTCCTCCACGATCTCTTTCAATAGGCTTTCTTGAATAATCTTTGCAACATCAACAAAGTGTTTTGTCAGTGGTAATATCACAACGGTAACAGACATCCTATGAAGTTTGTTATATTATTGGTAATCATATGAAACTCTTTACTGATGCGTAAATTGTGAGGGAGTGTTTTTTAAATGCTTCTAATTTAGTGTTAATAGCAAAAATCAAAAATATAAAGAATAATCATTTAAAAGCAAAACAGGAATTATAATATTATGATCAATTTTCAACATTTTAAATTTCCAATGTTATCTTGATCTTAAAGCATTTCCGTCCCCCCCCCCTTCCTCATTTACCCTAATATTGCGACCCGCGTGAAATAACTAACATACATGCGCGGACCGCGTGAAATGGCTGACATATGTATGCGGTCCAGCAGAAAAAAAGTTTGAGTATCCCTGCTATAAAGGGTAAATCTGGGTCAAAAAGTAATTTCGAATAGTGCACTGCTAGTGTCACTTCACGTAAATAATGCGAAGATTGCACATCACTACAATTTAGATTCTTTGGGTATTCAAGATAAAAGCTGCGGAAAGCACACTAAAACAGAAACTTGCTATGAAACATTTTAGAAAAGCGGTTAGTATAGATAGGATAGGCAAGATATGAGATACGTTTATCCTAGATAAGTAAACACACCCTCCTTCACTTGATAATCAAGAATTATAGCACAAAATAGCATCGTGAGGTCTCTCAAACAAAAGAATCAATTCAATCAATGGCAAGAAATTTCCGATCAATGAGAAAATTAAGGCATCGATGAGCAAATGGATCAGTATGACAGGAATGAATGTTTGAAGGCGTATTTCATCCTGCGTTTGATGGTCCCGCTGCAAAAATGGAAACTTCATATCGTTAAATGAATGTATTGAAAAGGGCCCCAATCTAACTATTATAAATAGATTTCAATTGAGAGGGGGGGATAATGTGGCCTTTTAAGAATAAAAAATACATTTACTATTTCATATTTATTCATTAAAAGATCTGCATGATATTTGTGTGGTAAAATGCACAATGTGTGTGCGTTTATATACATTCTGTAACATGAAAAGCGACTCATCAAAAAGGAATTATCTGAATGGAATGAAATTACTTGTGCAAAAGCCATGTGATAGACTTTTTAAATAACTCACTTTTGAGTCACTGACAGAATAGATGGGTACTGAATAGATGTGTACTGCAACTGAGCATCCGGATGATGCATAACATTCCGGATAAACATTCCATTTATAATTCAAATACAAATAATTCCATTGTACATTCTAATGCTAAGGCAAAACTTCCATGCGAATGTGTTTCTATCTATTACTAGGCCGCGGTAGCCTAGTGGTCAAGGTAACAGACTCGTGGCTGGCATGTTATGAGTTCGAGCCTAGTGTCGCTGAAGACCCGCCGTGTAGGGGAGCGATGCACGTTAATTCTGTCGGGAGTTCAAACGTTGGTGTGGTGTGGTAGTTAGGAGAGATGGGGTGCCAGCTCAGGTGTCGTCCTCTTTACTTGACTCTGGTTCAAAGTGACGAGATCCGTCGCCAAAAGTCCTCGTGTAGCTGAACAGTGCAACCTTAATACTCACTCACTAACTCCATCGATCCCCATTGTCTATAACAATGCCTCTCAGACGGGTACTTGAAAAGTTAAAAAAGCCCCGAAGACTCGGGGCTCGATAACCCAGCACTCCGGATAACTGAACCACACCCTTGCCGGACGAAATACCCCACGTGCAGACCCATTCAAAAAATATTATGAATGCAATGCTACCCGCTAATGAAAAAATGTCAAGAAACGATAATGATGTTAACGTTGAGGCCACCACATAATCTCCTTAAATACCACACTAAAGGACTAAAGGCTGTCGAAATCATGTCGAAAAGGCCTTCATTAATTTAATCAACAGGGTGCGTTGGTAATGGACTTACTGAACCTTCATCGTCTTGGTGATGAAGCAGCAAAACTCAGAGTTCAGTACGAAAGACAACAGGGCATTACGCATTTCTTTAAAAAAAAGCCAGCTTTTGCACAGTCGGCTACTTATTTTTCATTACAGACAGTTTTATTATAGACAGTTTAACAAGCTTCAAATGTTTTATGGTTCAGAAAATTATTCTAATAATTATTGCGCGAATTGTATTTTTTTGCGTATGATATCTCCATTTGCTTGAAATCCACGATTTCTTCTATATTTAGACACTTCATTAAATTGTGAGAGCGTAAGGAAAGATACTGAATCAAAATACTTAGTTTAATGTAAAGGTAGAAATGGGTACTCACATGTAAAACACTTCATCTCGACAGAGCTCTTGAATTTTGCAAAATAATAGTTGTGAAAAGATCAAATTTACTATGTCAATCCATTAGAAGCTTAAGTTTTAAATACCCGTATGTCAGCCTAGACATCCGAAGAGTATTTAACAGATACGACGAAGAGAATCGACTGCTTTAAATCTAAATAATGTATCTGGGTATGGTCACTACAAAAATTATTTTTTAAGATATTGTTGAACTGAATCTGTATTTATGAATAAAGGAGAAAAGCAACTCATTCAGTCTTTCATCACTTAATCATCAGAACTATTGTCATTTTCTAGCTCATTTCTTTCATAATTACTATATTACTGATCCATTTTTTAATAATATCTATCTCACCATTTTACGTTTACCTTTTTGCAGAAGGGATTTGATCCGCGCTTCCATAATTTTATTTGATTTTCATTAATATTAGAAAGATCCTCATAATTAAATAATTTATAGGCCTGCACCAGCTAGAAAGTGCCCGAGTGTTAAGCCACTTCCAAATCTTCGATGTCTGTAGCGAGAGAGTTAGAGGACGAGAACAGAACTGTAAGAATTTTTTTTAATAATTAATCCCAAAATATATATAAGTTTATTTACACTTTTTTGGCAATAAATTTGTGAAATTTTATTATCAGACGGATTACTGTAATCGTGTGTATTACCGATTCTAAACATACCATCTTGATCTAAAAATGGATTGAAGTGTGTGTTTCAACTTATTTTTATTTCACCATTTTACTTCTAGATTTAAAAAAAAAACGCTCTTTTTCTCTCTCTTAAAGTTCTTTTCTGAAATACTATCTTTGAACCTGAATAAAAAGAGAAAATTTCCTGCTGAAGTTGATTTTTTAGCACTAAGAAGTTCTCTCCTATCACCGATTAGACACCGACAATTGAAGATGAACCTGAAAGTAAAGATTAATATAAGTGTTACTCATGCTAAATTAATTGTCCGTATTAACAATAGAAATTAAGCATCGTTCTACAGTTTTAAGTTTTTCAGGATGTGGGAACCCCCTGGGTTCCACCCTGAACACAAAGATTGATTTGAGGCAAAGAATTACCAGACGACACTTTTAAAATAACCAATTATATTTATTCACTTGAATCAATTATCATCCTTCTAAATACAAAGATGAATCAATATGTCTACGTCAATGGAATTGAACTTTACTATTAAATTAAATCACGAAATATGATACTAATCAACTATTAAACTCGATATCGAACGGGTTTACCGGAATAAGAGGACCGAGAGATATACTCAATTTGAATTATTAGCAATCATTAACTTTCCACTAACTCTATTATATATTTACTCTTATGATCCGATAATTGAAATTTAAATATCACCAGACTTTTACTACTTCACTCATTTCCAGTCGGCTCAAACTCTTCAAATGTAGATCGCTGTCTGATAATCAGCCAGAAACTAATTACACAATCAACTTGAATCTTCTTAGAACTCCGTCAATATAACTCTTGGCTCAATAGCCTTGCGGCGGTGTGATAGCTATATGAACTAGTACCAACATCACGCGAAGACGATCGTTTTGGCATGATTGTCTAAGTACTCGCATTTTCATTCGGAACGGAAGGTACCCAGAACGAACCTTCTTTCATTGGTGACCCTGGCCGTGCAAAGAACCGCACCCTTCACGCGCCGTTGTCGAGGTGCCATCTATCCACCTCAACAGCAACCAAACTGTCAAACATTGACGCAAAATAAGCCGTTACTTCTCTAAGTCGTCAGACAATGACGCAATTAAACCGTCACACACATGACGCAATTCTCAAGCCGTCACGCACAAAACTAACGCAACCCACCAAGTGACGCAACTGCTCACATGCTCGCCACGAATATGGTATCGTTCGTTCGCCTATTCACCAAAACACTGGCAGGGGAGCATGCGGAGGTATGATTGCAATATGAACTAGTACCAACATCACGCGAAGACGATCGTTTTGGCGTGATCGACTAAGTACTCGCATTTTCATTCGGAACGGAAGGTACCCAGAACGAACCTTCTTTCAACCTTCTCCCCGCTAACTTACAACACTATCCTTAAGTACTTTGATTCATTTGCATATCCCGGTTTCTCCTTTTAGAGCTGGTTGGAAATATACGCGAATTTACCATCCCCAAAGACGCCCAAGAGTATTAGTGATAAAGTACCGTACAGATTCGTCACAAGGATTACTTGATTTCAGTTCAAAGTATCCTTCGGATTGAGTTTGATTTGATGTGCGTCGCGGTGAGCCAACACGAAGACTGTTGGCGGAATCCCCAAAGGAACCGAGCTCACCAGAAAGAGGTTTAGAGCTACAAAACGATCCCCCAGGAAATTACCACCCCCACGTTTAATCTTTATTGAGCAAAATCATAGGTAAATGAAACAAAATACATATGTCATTGCTAGGTACACACATACGAAGCTGAAAATAATAATAAAGAACCTAAAGGGTAAGAGAGGAAAAATAATATACATTATTCCAGCATTCTTGCAAATACATCAAAAGTAATAGAAATATAGAATAAAAATGCATCATACAAAAAAGAAGAAAAAAAGGCAGTAAACAGAAAGGAGGAGAAAAAAAGAAAGAAAAAAGGAGAGGGTACAAATAAAAAAAGGTCTGTGACCACATAAGAGTACCCATCTATAATCCCCCAACTAAGGAATTTGATCCCAGATTGTAGAGGCAATTTTAATACATGATTTTAGTTTAAAGTGAATGGAAAGATTTCTAACAATAGATTGAAACCAGGCTTTTGTTGCATTTTGAGATGGAGAGACCAAAAGAAAATCCTTAGTCAGGGGACATGCGAACACATAATGGTTAGCGTCCCCAACAGATCCACAAAGACAATTGGGAGTAGCTTTTAATTTGAAGCGATACAAATAAGAAACAAATGGGTCATGGTTTGTTAAGAATTGTGTAATGTAACTGGAATGGGGATTGATATCTAAACTGGGTTTGGGAAAGAAGGATTTGACTCATAAGCCAGTATTAGAGTTTGATCACCAACTCTCCCAGTCCTCAATTAATTTATTTTGGAGGAATTTGATGGCATAAGAGTGAGGGACGGGGACACTCACCTCTACACCATTAGTAGTAGCGACTTTAGCAAAATGATCTGCAACATCATTAAAAAAATTATTATTATGAGCCTTAACCCAGAAAATATTGCAAAAGTTGCAGTACGAGAGGGCTGTTGGCGATGGACTTTATAATATTGAATCTCGGTCTCGCGACGAGGTGACACAACAGTTGATATCCCACTCACCGAACTTTCACACCTCACCAACGTGAGGACGTTGAACCTCAAGAAATTTAACGTGTATCAGCCACTCTAAAAGCCAGGTTTTCAATCTGATCCGCGACTTGACAATACTCGCCACGAATTCGCTCTCTGCATATTCCTGGAAGAAATCTAGTGGTGTAAAAGGAACTTATTAGGGTCCCCCCTGCAAAGTCAGGCCTTGAACCCTCCAGAATCCTGCCCCCCCCTCCCCGCGCGTTGCTAGGGTGTACGTTACGCCACTGAAGAGTTCGCTATACACAGCCCTATAGATCATTTAAATTTCTCATCAGAAATTTCCATAATAAATTTAACCTTGTTATTGATATATCCTGAGATATACCTTAACAGCTCCGATACCAAACAGCGAGAAAGGAGTTTTCACATCATAATAATAACAACTTACAATCCCTTCTACATTTACCTCCGAAAAGCCTGCGTGTAGACAATCATATTACATGTTTATGCTATAATTACTATTAAATCTCGTTTCAGAAAATCAATATACTACTCAGAGATTTTTCGAAAGTTCCTATTTCAAACAACACAATTCACCTTATCATGAAAAAACACTAATAAATCACTCTCGCCAAAAGCCTGTGTACACTTACAACGTAGAACTTTTAAAGACCTTTTATAATGAGATAATTACACCAAATCATGTTTTTAAGTAATTATGTTGTAGTTGTGACCAGTGGCGCACACAAGGGGGGAGGGGATTCTGGGGGTTCGGATCCAAAGCCCTTGATTTTTTTTCCGTTTGATTATAATTCTAAGTATATAGTACGTAAAATTTAATTATGTATTTGTTATTAATGCTAATTATTTATTCAATAATTAGTTTTTTACTGTGTTTTGTTTCCGAAAATTGACAAAATCAAAAGGAGCATGATACAAGAATGGTGGACTTTCAACCCCGTCACTTTCTGCAGTGTCACTTTGAGAATCTTGCTTCGTAATTCGCTCTGTAAAAATAAATCCAAGGCTATAAGCATCACAAATAGCTAAAAGTGAAGCTGAGATTTTGCAAAAAAAGTTCGACTTCAACCACAATTCGAAGAGAATGGAAAAAGGATGACTAACATGGCCAAAGTTGCACTCAAGAAGTCATTTATCTGTCGAATGAACAGAAAAAAAGAGAATTACCTTTGCCAAAAACACCTAAACATCACACATAATTATTGGAAAGATATAATATATTCACAACTGAAAGTATTTTTTGTATTTTCGGCATCAAAAAGGTAAAGAATATGCCCTCAAAAATTCTTGCACAGATCTTAAGAAAGAGAATCCTTTCTCACTATCAAATATGGAGGAGAAGGAAAAATTGTTTGGGGGTGCATGGGAACCTTTTGGGTTGGTAATCCGGAATTTATTGTATCAACAATGTACAAAACTGATTATTTGAACTTATTGAAGCAAAATATCAGGACACGTGCCCAGTAACTTGTGGTGAAGGATGATTTTTACTTTCAGGAGGACAAATATACCTAGTAGCAAATGGCTTATATTGTGAAGTCATGGATGTTCTGACATGTCCCAACCCAAATCCGTAAGCCATCCCAGTCCCCAGACCAAAGCACAATACATCATTTGCGGGATTTACTCGAGTGAATAATCATGGGGCACGTAATAACTAACGTTCAAAAAAATGCTCAAATCTGTCACAGTAGAAGAATGGAATAAAATAATCACAGAAGAGACAACCAAGCTAGTTGAATCACTGCCAAGAAAGTTGAGACAGTTATAGAACGAACGGAATGGCTTATAAAAAGTATTAATTTTTAGTTATGATCCATTATCGTTTTTTCGAGTCTACGCAAACTTTTAACGCACACGATTTATGTCATTCTCTAGTTATAAATATTTGTATTATTTTATGTAATAATCAGGTGATTGCTGCTAAATATAAAATCAATAACAAGTATTAAGATTCAGAAAAACTTCCTTTAATTAGCGACTTATGTATGAATATGAAAGTTGATCGTCTGTACGAATTTTCTAGAATATTTTTTTTTTACATTTTTTATTTTCCATTTAATATTTTCCGCTCCTCAGTAACAAGTCCGTAACAAAAGTATTGTTATTATCAACACACATGCTTGGAATATTTCCAAAAGCGAAATAACTATTACAATTTTCCATAAGCAATTTATTTTTTTACAGTTTAAAGAAACAATATAACTAACAAAAAACATGTTCCACAAAATTAGGGGCAGTCTACGTTATTGAGAATCAAATATCCGTACATTTAGGTGAACAGAATTCTGTTATTTTAGGAACCAACAGACGACCCCCTTCGTCGTTGCCCAGCACTGGGGGGACACCTCTTTGAGCGACCGTCACTGATGCGCAAGAATCGTAGACTTCTTGCACGCCTGTTTATTAAGGTGAGCAACCGTCCTCCTTTAGGGTTGACAGTCCCCCTTTTATAGTTTCTGTCCATCCTCGAAAAGGGTCCTCCGAATTGTCCTCCTTTTCAATATTTTAAAGCCGATCTGTTAATCTCTGTATTCAGAGATGAAATAAACATATTTCCAATATGTCGAAGACTGGCCTGAAACAAATATCACAGGAAGTAACAGTTTTCAATGGTGTTTTTTGACTTCATCGCAAATAAAGTGGGCAAATATAGAAAATTGTGTCGAGTTTTAATAGAAAGAAATGCCTAATATTAAAATCGATGACAATGGTCCGTTTGAATAAATTAGAAAACTGAAAGTATATTTAAATTCTAATTAGAACAACTGGAAAATCAGCATGTTGAAATTGATAAAAGATAGGTGAAAATACTTAAACCATTTAAAAAATGAGCACATTGCATAAGAAAATTTAGTTATTCTTGTTGAATTTACTTTGTGCTGCCCTGGAATTAATGTAGCAGTTGAAAGAGTTTTTTCAGTTGGTAATGATTTTTGGACAAGTGTGAAAAATCAAGATTGAATGTTATTATTGATTGAATATATTAGAAAATGATATGTTGATGAATAAAAATCATTCAAGGGAAAAATACTCGTTTCAGTAAATAAGAAAAAGGAATTTAAGTGTAATTAGCGTATTTTTGTTTGAATTAATAAAATGTTTCATATATTTACGTTGAAATTTTCTGAAAAAATTTCATCCTCCTTTTCATTGTATAAAAACTGGTCGCCTTATGTTATGGTCTTGTTCTTGGCGGTTATATTTTTCTTTCATTTTGTGGTGAGTCATTTTCTGTAACGTTGGTCAATGGGAATAAAAAAGGGAATCAATAAAAATCCACAGAACGTACATAATTTCCAGACAGAGCAGAAATTTGAGTCATATTATATGTCATAAAATTAGACATGCATCTATTATTTAGTAAAATTCTAGCTTGTATTTGCTTTCTGGAAACCATTAATGAAAGACCGTTGAAAGTAAACTTCTATAAATGTTTTCATTCCGAGAAAACTCTAACAGTTATAGAAGTGTTTATACAACCAGTTTTATTAATCTTTGAACGTAAATCTTTTTCTATCAGAGGTGGAAGGTGGGGGAGGGGAGTTATCCGACATCTCATGTTCGCCTTTTCTAGTCAAAATAATGTGAAAATCGAACTATGAAATATGTTTCTAATCCCAAAAGAGCGCAATTTTCATTGTGGAATTAAAAGAGATTTTTGCAAAGACATGAAATACACAGAAAGAGAATTTAAAATTGTTTTTAAAAATTTTAACCGGATTAGTTGTAGCTAGGGTTTCTTAACATTAAAAACAACTAATTGATTTATTATTTATGTTTTACAAAAATGATCGCCGTAAACTGAGATTCAACTTCGAAGATGTCGAGCAGTGAATCTCAACCCTTTTTTTGTGCGGTACACTTTTAACAATTTCAAAATTTGGCGGCACACTAACAATATAATACTCCATGTAAAATAGTTTATGATGATAATTTTCAATGTTATATAAATAAAATAATATGTATGACGAAAACAACAACATAGTGTTTATTGAGTAATTAATTACAAATTAATTATAGGAATACATCTAATGTGAAATTTAAGCTTGAGGATTTTTGATAATTTCGTTCATATTGGGTCGTAAAAATGATAATGCCACTCTCATTTCGTCATTTACATTTAAAAGTCTCTTTTTTTCATTTTTATATTTGTTAATTACTGCTAAAAATCTAAATTCGCTCAAATAAGATGTAGAAAACTGTAACGATATTTTAAAGGGTCTCACTTTTTTTTTTTTGCTATTATGAGATAATCTCCTCTAATTTTAATACAAAATGAACTGATTCATCCTTCCGAATGTTTTGAAATTAGATCTCTATTATTACAGAGTGAAATTATTTTCCCCTTCATTCAAAGTTAATTCGTATACAGATGCATCCATACACAAATGGATTAACAAAACCCCCAATCAATTTTTTTTTTATATCCATCTACTATCTGTCGCAGGAAAATGAGGAAAATTAGGATTTTCATCAAATCCCAAAAGGAGATGATCCATTGAAGGAAGATGTTAAAATAACGTCTCTTCGAGGTCATTTCCCTCATAAAAGTAAGGGATTTGAACAAGTACCTAATCTGCTTCAGTGAAATGATGAAATAATATTGTCAAGAGTTTAAAAGTGTTTATTTAACGAATATGGTGCATTATAAAAGTAGAGTAATTAATACAACACAATCATTGAATACAAATTATTTATTCGAAACTAATTAACAAATAATTAGAAAATTAGGTTAGTATTTTTTATGTGTAACATCTTTCCTCTCGGTTGCTTATACACTAAAATATCAACCCCTATGTTATTCCTATGGTGACATTTTTTTAAAGATATGGGGTTGATAATTAGGGGATCGATAGTACTACCTGTATGGTTAGGAAGTACAAGGTCTTGACCCTCCATCCCCGGACAGCATTTTGCCTGTGCAAATCCTGACTAGTTCATCTCACTGAAACAGTTCAGGATTTGATAAGATCACTTACTTTCATCAGAAAAATGACCTCGAAGAGACATTATTTTAACATCTCCCGTCAATGGGCTCAATTCATGACGTCACATGATAAAAACAAACACGTGTTCTCCATTGAATTCAAATCAAACATTAAACTAATTGTGCTTGTTGTTCTATTTTTGTAAAACACAGATCAAATTTCACATTTGGGTAAAGATGTTTAAATGTTAGGGGGGAGGGAATCATATTTTATGTTTATACGTTTAAATAAAATGTATTTTGTATACATATGTACTTTTTAAGAGAAAGTTTCTGCAAAGAGCAAAACTTGGCAACACCGGAGCGCGTGAACTGATTAGCTGGAAACATTGGATAGTTTTTATCGTGTGACTATGACATAGCATGAATATGTGAATTGATTGGCTAGAATCACGTGGCTTTCACTATAATGTGACCCATTGATCCTATCCCATAAGGATTTGATAAAATTCCTAATTTTCTCATTTCCCTGCGACATATCCACGAAAGGATAAATGAAATATACAGTGGGTGATCGGTTAACGAATATAATCCGTTCCAAGACTATGTTCGCAATCCGAATTATTCGTTAACCGATCATCGATTCACCATAGACTTCTATGTGACATCGATTAGTTCGTTCTGGAGACCCTAAAAATTAAATTTTAAAAAAAATGTATAATTTCTTAGTAAGTTTTTAAAAAAATAATACATACATATATATAGTTTTGCATATTAATCAGTCCTTTTCATTTTTTTGCTTATGGGGCGTTGAAGAACATGTCCAATGTCGATTGCTTTTCCCTCTTTCTTAGGATTTTCCAGAAGTAATTAATAGCATTGTCGTTGTAAAGATCCCCAACCCTACTGACATCAGCTTGGTTTGGGTGCCATTCTAAGACCATTGCTCTGACAGCCTCCCACTTTTTCAAAAGATCTTTAATGGCAGATGTCGGCATTGGTCCTCTTTCGTTTTCCTCTTGTTCAGAAGGAGACACATTTCGCTGTGTTTTTTGGTGTTCTTCATTCAAAATTTTTTGGAGTTCTATCGTCAGAGTTCATCTTCATGTCCCATTATGAGCTCTTCTATGTCATCCTCGTTCACCTCCAATTCCAGATCTCTAGCAGTTGTCAAAATTACATCCATAATTTAAGAGATGTCTCCCTGAGCACCTCCGAATATGTGTTCGTTGACCAAACACAAAAAAAAATCTTTCTTGAAAGTGTTCGTTATCCGAACACAAAAATCTTTGGTGAAAGTGTTCGCTAACCGATTTGTTCGTTAACCGATCACCCACTTGTGAAGACCCTCTAGGGTCTCACCTTGAACACCAAGATTAATTTGAGGTAAAGAACCACTAAGAGCCATTTTGAATAATAATAATATTTATTTATTATTATAATTTTCTTAAAAAAATCTCTGATAACGTATAATACTTTTATGTTACGTCCAATAAAGGGATTTACCTTTATAATAAATTAAATTATGAATGATGCAACCAATTAATAATTACGCTCAAGATCAAGTAAGGTCTGCCGAAATAGGAGATCCGAGAAATACACGTACTCGAATTCTTAACTTTCATTAACTTTGACTAATTCGCTTAAACTGACGCTTATTTTAAGCGTACGTAAATTATATTTACCGCTGGCTATATCAGCTTTCTGGTACGTCTAGCAGCACAACGTCTTCACGCTTCTGATATCCTGTAATCCTTTAATATTGCATTTAAAGTTGCTGGCTCAATAGCCTTCCATCATCCACCTTGCTAGCTTACAATGCTCGACTTAAATACCTTATCTATTTTGCATATCCCGTTCATCTTTTTGGAGTTGATTGGAAATAAACGCGAATTTATATTCCCCAAAAAGACGCCTAAGAAGATTAGTGGAAAGGTTCCGTACAGATTCGTCACACACTGTACCACGAATACTCTTAGTTTATTTCTGTAAAACGGCCGAATGATTGGGTTCCGGATTTTTTTTCTCTCACAGTATAATTAACAATATTTAAAAAATTTAGCGGCTCATAATAGTGCCGTGGCACAATCATTGAGAATCACCGATGGAAGGGATTCAGTCTCGAAAAACACTCTACTTCAGAACTTCTTTGTTAGTGATTGTTATGTCAAAAGTTTATCAACCGAATTTATTCAGAGAGCTAAATTATTTATCAATGCTTCCAACTGTTCATTGGTTTCATCATTTAAAATGATAATACTTTTAAAGATTTAAAAATTTAATCAATATACGATTCGTATACGACAGCTGTCTTAATTCTCTACACCAGTGGTTCTCAAACTTTCAAGCGCGCCATGGACCTCTTTCATGCATCAGCGTCACGTCGTGGACCCCTAAGCATTTGAACACCCCTCCCTCACAATATTCTTGTTAAAAAAAACAGGTTCTAGTAGTGTTTTTTCATTGGGGCAATTTAGTAATCTAGCGTAGGATGGCTCATTTTTTAATTTTCCCAGGAGGTCTATCAGAGTTGGTAAACTAGGGAAATCTTAGCGGTATTTGAGAGACTCCGCGGAGCCCCTAGAAAGGTGCTGGGAACCCCAGGGGTCCGCGAACTATAGTTTAAGAACTGCTACTCAATACGATTCCATAATGTTTAGAGATAAAATAACATTTATGTATGTGTGTATGACCTATTAGTCTCATTTTCATAGCGTTCTAACCCTTTAAGCAACGGAGTATCGGAGTATCGATGAAGGTGGCTTGACCAAAAAGTACCGACGGTAGATAAAAAGGCTTTTTCGACGATCTTTCAAATGCTTATAGCTATGCATTGTAAAAAAATTAAATAAAAAAGCTATTAAAATCATCCATTTTCTACGAAAATTTGTTACGAGTTAGCTTTTTACGCCCCTTCAGACATTCTCAAATTTTCAAAAAAATTACCGTGAATATCATTTAACCCGAAATTAAAGGGACTGAAATTTTTTTCGTGTTAAACGATATTGCAACAAAAAAACTCGATATATTTTAATGAAATTAAGTTTATTGGAGTATATATAATACAAAGGAGAAAATCGACTCACTCCATCACGATATCTCAGGAAATATTAAACCCACAGACTTGAAATTTGGTACGCATGTTCTTTTCATGGAGAAGAGGTCCGCTACAAAATAGGTTTTGTGAAAATAGACCCTTAACCCTCAAGGGGCGTTGTAAGGGCTTAAGAGGCGTTATAAATACAAATTTCCGTTTTTGAACTATTAGACCTACCGACATGAAAATTGTTAGACATGTTCCTTTCATGAAGTAGAGTTCTTCTAAGAACAGATTTTGCAACAATCTGTCCCCAAGGAGATTGTTAAAAATTCAGGGGAGTTATAGAAAAAAAATATTTTTTTTAAATTGGTGGAAATTTATTAAGTAAGTTATATGTACTAGGAATTTGTTAAGCATGTTTCTTTTGTGTAATAAAGATCCACTAAGAATGGATTTTGTAGAAATCGTCTCCTATGCGGGAAGTAGGAAGTTACTGGGATATATTAATAGAAAAAATGTCCTTTTTCGAACTACTAATCCTACAATGATGAAATTTGGTATGTTTTTTTTTTGTTAAATTGAAATCCAATAAAAATGGGTCTTTCAGAAATCGACTGTCATAGTGGGCTACGTGGTTTATAGATAAAAAAATCCGTTTTTGAACCATTAGATTAAGGTATACGACTACCCTTAAATCATGATTTTTTAAAAAAAATTAACAATATTTTTATGATTTTATTTTATAGGCCCTTTTATTAGCTTTATAAAAATACCAAGTTTTTTATTTTCCTTTCACTAGAACAAAAACTCCAAGAGCTTTAGTAAAAGCAGATGCCATTACTTTATTTAAGATGTCACACTTTAAAATGCCTTTTACTCGAAATGTGTTTTTTTTTCGAAAAGCTCAAACGGGGACAGCGATTGCTCAAAAAGTTTCGACAATAATTTGCTGAAATTTCTTGCGTATGTTCTGTATAACAATAAAAGTCAATCACTGTTTTATTACAAAATTTATAGTTCTTTATGGAAATATAATCACTGTTTTTTTAAGTAATTTCATATAATAACTAAGGTAAAGTGCTCTAGTTTTTGTAAAATTAAAATACATCTTTTCCTGAGAGAGAGAAGATCATTCCAAAAAGAAACAGCAAAGTAATGCGTTAAAATTGAAAATTTGTTCATTTACTATTTGTATAGAGAGGGCCTCGTTTATGTAATTTTTGGTCAGTTTTTACCTATTTTAGTAGTAATAGTTTATTTTCCTTTTCTCAATTTTAGCCTTTTTTTCTTAAAATATACTAAATAAATCTAAAACCCCCCAAAAAGTCTCCATATCTCCTTTTTTTAGAAAAAAGTTGTCGCATGTAGTCGGATCCCTTAAGACTTTAAATTTGGCAATCATGTTTATTTTGTTGAGTAGAGATCCTCTAAAAATGGGTATTGGGAAAATCCATTTTGGGAGTAGGAGGTTACGGGTGTGTAAAAGATAGGCCTACTTCAATTTTAGAAATTATTATTTGAGAGGTGAAAGTTATATGAACGTTTTTTTTTAAATATAATCGAGCGTGTTCCCTCTTAGCAACACCTATGAAAACTTTTTGCCGAACTGTGCCCTACTACATGCGTAAATATCTTGCTTCTTAGAAATTAACTGTTTATACGAGCTCTGTTTTGTACAGTGGGTGATCGGTTAACGAACAGATCGGTTAACGAACACTTTCACGAAAGATTTTTGTGTTCGAATAACGAACACTTTCAAGAAAGATTTTTTTGTGTGTTTGGTCAACGAACACATATTCGGGGTGCTCAGGGAGACATCTCTTAAATTATGGATGAAATTTTGACAACTGCTAGAGATCTGGAATTGGAGGTGAACGAGGATGACATAGAAGAGCTCATAATGGGACATGAAGATGAACTGACGATAGAAGAACTCCAAAAAATTTTGAATGAAGAACACCAAGAAACACAGCGAAATGTGTCTCCTTCTGAACAAGAGGAAGACGAAAGAGGACCAATGCTGACATCTGCCATTAAAGATCCTTTGAAAAAGTGGGAGGCTGTCAGAGCAATGGTCTTAAAATGGCACACAAACCAAGCTGATGTCAGTAGAGTTGGGGATCTTTACAACGACAGTGCTATTAATTACTTCCGAAAAATCCTGAAAAAGAGAGAAAAACAATCGATATTGGACAAGTTCTTCAACGCCCCATAAGCAAAAAATGAAAAGGACTGATTAATATGCAAGACTATATGTATGTATTGTTTTTTAAAAACTTACTAAGAAATTATGCATTTTTTAAAATTTAATTTTTAAGAGGTCTCCAGAACGAATTAATCGATTTCACATAGAAGTAAGTCTATGGTGAATCGATGATCGGTTAACGAACAATTCGGATAGCGAACATAGTCTTGGAACGGATTATGTTCGTTAACCGATCACCCACTGTACTTGTAATATATGCTGCTTTTGTCTCGCGTTATTAAGACATTCTTTAAAAAGAAGCAGTACTTGTCGCTTGATGGATTAATTAGACTTACTAGGTTAGATTAGAATAAATAATATTGATAAATTAGATTCGTACAAGATGAATCACTGATACAAGGAACAAATTAGCGTTAAAAAAAAACTGGATACTAGAACGAAACCTTTGATGACCTCACCCAGAGTGCTTAATGGTAGGATTTAGATATCAATAATTTAGGTATGCATAATATGTATATGACGCAGGAAAATGATGAAGTCATCAAATCCCAAAGGGAGATGATCAATTCACGCACGATGTTAAAATAAGAACTCTGTAAGGTGATTTCCCTAAGGAAAGTAAGTGATTTGATCAAATCCCTAACCTGTGTCAGTGAAATGATGAACTAATATTTTCAAGAGTTTAAAAGTCTTTATTTAGCAAATATGGTGCATTATAAATGTAGAGTAATTAATACAACACAATCATTGAATACAAGTTATTTATTCGAAAGTAATTAACAAAATAATTAGATGATAAATCTGGTATTTTTTTTAATAAAAAGGTATTTGTAGTAGAATTTTAAACTTTTTTTAAAAAAAAAAAATTATACATTAATTACTTCAGATTGTAACACCTTTTATTGTTACTTTATTTGTAACACCTTTTTTTTATTTATTATTTCCCTTTTTAAAATAGCTTTTTTTTTACCTATAAAGAGGACGTGGTCGTGTTCCTAATTTGTTTGTTTACATTTTTCAATTGAAGTTCTATCCAGATTCTAACTTTCAGGCATACAAAAGTGATATATCAATCGAAAGATAACATTGTAAAGAATATAACTAAATAAAATTAAAAAAATGATACTAAAGTAATTTTGTTTTGATGCGTCACGTCAGAAGTGCGGCACTGCCTGGCACGAACGAGGAGAAAGGAGGGGTGGGGTGTAAAAGGGAGTGGTAACAAGCGAAAACAGAGCTCTACAAATGCTGACTTGTTCATTTAATTAAAACAGTTCGGGGATTTGATCAAATCACTTACTTACATCAGGGAAATGACCTCAAAGAGACGTTATTTTAACATCTTTCGTGAATTGATCATCTCCCTTATGGATTTGATGAAAACCCTAATTTCATCATTTTCCTGCAACATATATAAAAATAGAATGTATTCGTACATCATTATAAAATACCCATTTGAGTTTATTTATGTATGTAAATATGTATGTTTTTAGTAAAAATTAGTGAATATGTATTGAGTTTTTGGAAAATTATCGGATATTTTCCTTTACATTGTCTTTTTAGCATAGAAATGTCTACAAACTGCTCGATGTCGTCCATCTTGCTATTAGTTTCACCATTGGAATGTGCGTCTAAATAACTGAGCATACTTTTCAGGACGTTCCTCATTTCAGATGATGTGGGAACAGGAGCTTCATTATTCATTTAATTTTTCATCGTCACAATCTGCATCGAGGTGATAATTTTTTAGCTTTGAACAAACTCCGAAATGTCTTTGCCATAATTAGGCCTGTTCCCACATTATCATCATCTTCTGCAACGAATTCTTCCCATGACACAGTACGACAGTCCAACTCGGCTGGTGATTCGCGTATTTTGTTCATTCTCAGAAGGGAAATCTTTCTGAGTTAAACGATTTTTGTTTCTTGCTAAGAGAAAAAAGATGCATGAAAATACGTAGTAGTTTTTCAGGACCGTTGTATTATTTCGTGTTAACCAATTTTATGTAAGCGTTTTCTTGTTAAACGTATTTTACTGTACTTAAATTAAGTAGAGCCCAGTGCGTCGCATTTTCACACCAAAGGTCCGAGGTTCAAACCCCGAGCTGAGCAAGGTTGACTTAGTCTTTCATTCCTTCAGTGGTTGATAAATGAGTACCAAGTTTGCTTGGGAACTTAGCACTGGGGGGGTTCACGTCAGACTGACCACCTGGCCGGAACATCTGCTCATGCCCCTCAGGGCCCAAAGTCACGTATACTGATATGGGCACAGGAGACATTGGGCCTCAAGGGCTGTTGCGCAACTGAGTTAAGTTAAATTATCTAGGGAAAGTATAAAAATAATTGATAAAGTGTTTTGCTTTCATTCAAAAGATTTCAATTAATCGAAAATTGACCCATTTGAATTAAAAATCGATATGTTTGAGATTTTCTAAAATCTTATTGTAAATTTAAAACAAGGAATATATATATATAGAAATTCCTTATTTTTTACTTTCGTTGAAACATTGTATTTATTTATGTTTAATATATTTAGAATTGAAAACTACATGGAGGGGGGGTAGGACATTCTAATAAAGTATATTTTTTCAAAATTAAAATTTGGAAACTGAATTAACTTTTCCCCCCGACAAACCCACATGTACATCTATACATAGCACAGACAAAACATAGAATAGATTTACATAAATTTTAATTTCGTAAAAAAAATTTTCAACTTATACAACTCCTACAAAAAATATTTTCCGTTAATTAAAACTCATAATCACTAAAATTAACACTAATAAAAATAATCCAAAAGTAGACACAATATTTAAAATATTAATAAAAAATACATTATACTTCTCAGTCAAATAAAAAAAAAATTCTGTCTTTTAATTTCCTTAAAAAATGACATTTGGAAATATTTTTAATAGCTTTAAAATATTAACACATCTGTGCGATCTCATTTGGAAGTATAATTATAATAAAATAATTTTTTTTCTAATTCTATTTCTCTTTAAATAAAAAAAGAAGGAAACATGAAAATAACTCGCCTATTACTGACCTAATTCACAAACATTAAATATTCCGAAAGAATTTTCTAAGTACCAAATAATATAATTAAACTTATCTTGATGTATAAAGAAAGGGAGGGAAAAACATTTAAACACACACATCTTTTATATTGATTTAACATGATGATTAAGAAAAAAAATTAAAACTAACAATAAACAAGACAAATAAATCACATTTTTTTAAAATTCTGGGAACAGGGATGAGAAGGATGCAATTTCTTTTTCCTGAATTGGAAGCTCTAACGAAATAAATTTCGCGTCAACGATATTAATTCAATTTAATCCAAAAAAAAAATTTTACAATCCAAAAACTCTTAACAAAAGCTATGGAGAGATATATACAAAATAATTTAATCAACATAAGAATAACCTAGTTTTCTTTTAATTCAATAAATTGAATTATTCCACACCATTCAAAACAAATAGAATGATTGTGTTTGGGAAGAATATTGTATCGTCTCGCGATATTTAATACTTTTATACAATTTGCCTCATATTACACAAACAAAGAGGGAAAATATTTTATATATATAATTGGCTATATATTACTAATAAGTAGATCATTTACGCTCTAAATGAGTTCTCTTTTTCGAATTGTCCCTCTAAAAAATCAAATTGCCCCCTTGTGTGACGTAGGCACCACTTGGAGAAACATTGATTTAGATAGTTTATTCCCCACTCAGTAGAGGGAGTGTCCATCGTTTGTAATTAACGCTGAAGCTTTAACTACATTTACTTCACTGTCTCTGTAATTATCATAACCGCGTTGAAAACGTAGCGCGAATCATTTTCAACCGGCCTTCGATTACGTTTGTTGCTTCGGAATTCTAAACGTTTGGGTACCATTTATTTTACGCTCGTACTCTGGTAGTTAACAGCATCCGGGAAAGTGAGAAACATGGAAGAAAATAAGAACTTGAATGTTGAAATGGGTCCTGAAGCTTCGAAAGTATGTCTTCAGATTCAAAACATGGGATCGAGTGAATCAGAAACACAAAACTGGATACCAGAAGACGATGATATGCATGAGAGATATTCTTGCATGTCGAGGTACTTGATGGTAATGTCTTTGGATGAATCTTTACTATACGCACGATTGCCGTTTCTTCAGGAGCTAGTACATACTGAATTCTTTGGAGTGTACGATGTGGCAAATTTCGTCCGGTTATGCCTCTTCCGTGACGAATTTAATAGAATACTCGAAAGAAGAACAGAAGTACATTTCGACTGCGAAATGAAACATGCTGAGTTTCTTCTCTCCCGATGTGTATTGTTATGTCCCGAGCCAACGTACCCTAGATTCGTATTAGTGGTTGCTTTCTTAATTCATGCAATTATCCTGGATCTGAATAAAGTACAATGCTTCCGAATGACGTACATCGCTGAATTTTGCCTCAATGTCTTACATGGAAGAATGTTTTGGAAGATTTTCCGTTCTATGGAAGATTACCAGAGACTGCAAATTTTTTGTCAAGAATTCTGCAAACAGCTTGCACTATTCTCGACGATGAGTGAATTGCGGAAAGCCCCTTTTTTCGTGATCTGGCGAAAGCTTATTCTAGACTGCTTTGTAGATCCTCATGTCTTCTTTCCTTTCGAAGAAGAAGAAATAGATTTGTACTACAATGCTCGTCGCGTGATGAACAATTTGGAATGCAAACCGGATCTGGAGATAGAACTCGATAGCACTTACTTCTCCGGCCGTGGATTACGTAAAATGCAGTCGTGGTGCCTGTTTTGTGGTACTCAATGCCATAATTACCTGACATATGTAAGTTCGTTCATTTCAAAAAACTAAAGCATAATGTTTCAGTTTAGAAAAGTACATCGTTCTAAATGTGTGTCTCTTAGTCCTGTGTGTATGAGTGATTTTTTAAAATCTTAAAAGAATATCGCTATGTAATTTTAGTACTTAAAAATTAAAGGCTTAAAAGTAGATTTTTTCTTCACCTAAAATCATTTAGGAAAATACTAGTTAGTAGATTAGTGAAAAGGTGTGTTTGTTTCATCTCACTTTAACAAAGGTTTATTTCAATCAATTTATTGTTTGTTTATAATTGAAATCTTTACAGATATTGCTGTTATATTCTTATGTCATCCATTTTTATCTTAAATCTCTTGTTTCAAAATGTAAAATGTTTACTTGGAAGTGATTGAATTCCCTTTTTTTTTGTATTTAGAAATATGTCTGAGATGTGGAATAAAATGTTTATTTAATTATAAATTTGTTATTAATTTTTTTAATTTAGTAATGAATAATATAAAAGCAACAATAAGCGTTTTCCAATAGCTGAAGTACCCATTCTTCGTATGGGTTAATTTTCTTAAAAAATTAAGTAAAATATTATTTTTTATGTAATAGGTGAATTTTAAGGAGAGAAAAAGATTTATTTCAATATATTATTTCGTTTGTTTGTTTGTAATTTAATTCTTCATAGATACTGCTCTTATATTTTCCTGTCATCGATTTTTATCTTAAATTTTTTGTTTCAAACTGTAAAATGTTTGCTTGAAGTGATATAACCTTTTTTTGTATTTAGAAATATACCTGAGATGTGGAATAAAATGTTTGTTTAATTATAAATTTATTAATTTTTTTTAATTTAGCAATGAATAATACAAAGGTAACAATAAGTGTTTTCCACTAGCTGAAGTACCCGTACTTCGCATGGGTTGATTTTTTTAAAAAAATGAAATAAAATATTATTTTGATAAAAAAAAGTGAATTGTAAGGAGAGAAAAAGTTAGTCAAAGACAATGTATACAAAAATATAAATTAACTTTTTTTTATGATATAAATAATTTTGAACGTACGAACGAACGCCGGATTTTATGGTAAATCAATTCCTACTTATGTCAACAAAGAACATTTTATTATAGTTATTTTTTATTTAAATAGTTACAATTAATATTTAGCTGCATATACACATGACAGAATGACACTATTAAGTAGCAAAATAGAAAGCAATTTTCCTTGCAGTTTTCCATTTTCCTTTCTATATGGGGTGTTGAACGAGTTTTTTTATTTATTACTATGTACTCATTAATTAAATTTAATTATTCCAATAAAATAGTTTAGTGAAAAAGAAATTATATTCTGAGAAATTGGACCATCCCAGGTAGGATTCGAACCCACGACCTTTGAATTAGAAGTCCAATGTGCTATGTATTGCGCTTCAGGGAAAAACAAATGCTGTTCCTTTTCGTATATGTTGTTGGACTATTATTTTTGTTACTTACTATTTATTTATTTTTAAATTTAATTAATTAATTAATATGTGAAAAACTGTATTAACATTAAATGTCATCCATTAGAAGTTTAAAACTTGAATGGATGAATAGAAATTATTTTATTAAAGATTGAAAATTTGAAATTCTCATATATATATAATATAATTTTCTTTCAAAAACTTAATTGAGCCATAATTACATGATTTGAATGTAATTCATTGGTGTATGAATACATACATTAGACATTTTTCTAGAATTTTATGATTTACTAGCTGGTATACCCGTGAACTGAAATATTAAACAGCAGAGATTGAAGGATAAAAAAGTTTTTAATGAGTTAATTTTACTTGAATTGCAAATTAAACAAAAAAAGCGTTTTGCATATCTCACCTGAACAAAAAACACCTTTGTCAAATTTTAAGTCTGTAGATATAATAGATGATAAAAAGGATTTTTTTTTATTTATAACTCCCCGTAACACTCTTCAGGGCCGATTTTTGAAAATACCTCCCTAAGCTGATCTCTGCTCAGCAAAAGTAACGCATTTTTAAAATTTTTGTGTAATGAACGCTTAAAATAGTTTAAATAATTTTTATCTGAAAGTGTAATACGTTAATATTACTTTCTGTTGTATTTATTTTATGTTTAAATTGTAATATTCGCAAGCAAAGCCATTTCTTAAATTATAATGGTGATTCAATGAAAAACATAGCGAAATGCTGACGATAGAGTCAAGTTGGCAAATGTCTAGCTACTTTCATAGCTCGAGCTTTATTAGAGCTTTGTAAGACCCGCCGTATAGGGGTGCGATGCACGTTAATGCTTTATCTACCGCATTATGATTTACTGCAGTTTTTTTCATGCAATATTTTTTTTTTGGATCACTACAATGAAAATTAAGGGATATACATAAACAAAGTACTCCACTTTGGGAAATTTAATTCGTTGGAGCTAATAAATTAATTAAAGATATTCCACTGTAAAATTAATTATATACACCGTTCACTTAAAATAAATAATCGAATCGTTTTCTAAGGTCATCATTAACATACAAAAACATATGACACTTAAATTTTGACATTAACTACTTTATCGGGACAAAAATGATATTCTTTGCAATCCACAGAAAACACCGTCAGCTGAAAACGCAATATCTGCTACAAAACTATTCGCCTTCCCCACTAAAATACTCATTATAGAACCCGTGTGCTGCCATATATCTTGTAAGAGTGGATTTCAAAGAATATTCCTGCTAAGTATTGGTAGAATATTCCTGCTAAGTTGGTGTGGTAGCTAGGAGAAGGGGGTGGCAAGCTCAGGTGTCGTCCACGTCACTTGACCATGGTTCAAAATTACGTGGTCCGTTGCCAAAAGCCCTCGTGTAGCTGAACAGTACGACGTTAATATTCACTCTCTCCAAAAAATACGGTACAGTAGTTATATTTATTTTTATACTTAAAAATGCAATATCTGCCAATTCAATTAAAATTATAGCGTTGCAAATAATTACTAACCACAAACAAATTTTAAAAATTTGTCCAAATGATATAATGTGAAAGAGAATGTTTATTTACTTGAAGTTCCAGAAGCGATAAATGTATTTATTTTGAAAAAAGATCAATTTCTTACTACCAAATGTGCATAATAAAATCATAAAAAAAATATTCAAATAAAGAGAGATTTATAACAACCTCTCCCTTCAAAACTTAGTTTTATTCTGAAATAAAAAAAATACAGGGATTATGCTGATTACAGGAATAAATTAGAAGCCAGCGCATTTGCGTAGCCAAATCAAAAAGTGTTTCTTCACGAACAAAAGATAGATATATGCTGTCGTGGGCTTTTTTTTGCAGCGCACGCCAGAATTGCTTACAGATGGCAGAATTTTTTCCTACTTACTTGACAAATATCGTTATATTTTGGACACTTCCCACAATATCTTTATTAATTATAGCCTATGCCAGGGATGGCGAACCATTGGCACGCGGCACAATATTTTGGGCACGCCACCAATCAACCGCGATTAATTTTTTAATCAAGGAATTTTCAGTGAGATTTTCTCAGTTCAAAGAATTATCAGAAACGCTCAAAAGTTTATTATGTACCCTGATGTGACATTTTATAAACTGAACTTGCCGCAATTTGAGGGGTTGGAAATTGAAGAATTTGATATGTAACTTATTGATTTCTAGTCTAATTCTATATGGATTCAAAAATTTATTGAAACAAGGAAAAGGTTAGAATTGTTTGGAACAGAAATATTATCAAGCAATATAATTAAAAATGACAGTAACGAAATTTTGGAAACATTACATACGTTTCCAGATACATTTAACTATTTGGAGAGGCAGTTTCATGCTATTTCAACCATATTTTCATCGACCTATGCCTACGAATCATTATTTTCAGGGAAGAATAACATTCAAGACTCGTTAGAAACCATTTAGCAGACGACTCTAATTCAGCATGCATTCTGCTAAAAGTAACGTCTTACCCAATCCTAATATAATTTGTCTTCTAGTTTGCTACAGTAGAAATCACACTTATGTTACTTTATATCATTTGAATTAAACATTTAACTAAAACATTTATTACTATAAAATGCAAAATGTATTTTTCTTTAGTAAACAAAGAGTTTTGTGTAGTTAGTATTAGTTTTATTATTTTCCCAATAATTACAAGTCAAAATTATTTGACGGCACGTCTACCTCATTAAGCATTTCTTTAGAAAAATGGCACGTTGATCCATAAAGATTCGCCACCCCTGGCCTGTATTATAAATTATAGCCTATGTGCTATTCTGACGTATAAGCTGTATTACTGTAAAGTTTCATTAAAATCCATTCAGTTGTTTTTGCGTGAAAGACGACCAAACATCCAAACAAACTTTCGCATTTATAATTTATATCTAGATTTTATGAATGTTATGACAAAAAAGTGTTTTATTGTATGGTTTCCAACGCCGATAAAGAAAGTTTTTTTGTTTCTTAAAAAGCTATTACAACTTACAGAGAGTAATTTTAATGCACCGTTTAACGTAAGAAACAGTCTGAAACTGATGAAAAAAAATTAATTTAACTGTCGTCAAACTTCTCAAGCGAAAAATAAATTTGTTCAAGGCTGTGTGTGTGTGTAATTTTATTAATTTCGTAAATTGTGCTGCTATTTTTATTGCTTCATTCAATATTTCAAGCTGCTATATCGATTTTAATTCTTACTGCTATCATTTCCCAGATTCAAATAAGTTGAGGAACATTGTTCAGTGCATCTATGCACAAAACACTTCCGGTATAATAAGAGTGAGAGTTACATTAATTCCGCCCTCTAAAGCAACACGAGGGTCATAGGAAGCGGGTCTCTTTATTTGAAACCATGCTCAATTGACACATGAGCTGGCCTTTCTTCGAATTACCTCACTGCGCAATTGGAGGGATTTATCGTGCTCCTCCACATGGTAAGTCTGCATTGTCGCCAGACACGAACTCGTGACCACGAATCCGTGACCATAATCACTAGGTTGCATCGGTCGCTAGTATAGAGAGGCGTGAGAAGATATTTCATAGGTTCGAGTATATTACGTACGAGGAAACTTTTGTTTTTGCACTAACTGTATTGTTTCATACGACAAGTCTAAGCTTAGAATTAGACATAAATGAAAATCTTAATTGCAATTCTTATTTCTCTCGTTTCTTTCAATTAGATGCTTATTTTGATCATCCCTCTCGAGTTGAGAATGTGTAATACAATTTAATAAAAAGAACTATTGTATTTTTCTCGGAGTCTTTTTATGAAATACCTGTATGAGACAACCTGTAGGAATGAATTATGTGTTGGTTTCAATTCTTTTTCCTTAGTATCGTGGTTGTAGTTATATATAACTTCATTAACCCCAAATGCCCCCGGCGTATATATCAGTCTCGCTCAACTCATGCGTTATGTTTCGTGGACGTATATATCCGTCCTTTCGAAGTACGATTCCTTTCTTTGCACTGCTGTCTGTAAAACTATTTGGAAGGCAATAAAATGACCTTGGCAATGTTCACAAAGGATTTTCTTATTTCAGAGAAAAATGTGTTATTTGTGCTGCAGAATGGATACTAAATATTTGATTATAGTTCAGTTAACTTACTCTTGGATCACTTTGCATGTCTACGGTCTAAGTTACCGAAATTCCGTTCTCATTTGTTTGACCTCCGGGTCGTTATTATTCAATTCTTATTTATTGACTAAATCGTCAATTAGCAATCTTTTATCATTTCGCAATTAATCGTCGAGTAACTCTCGATTAGTTCTCAACTGCCTTCCACAAACCACTAACTTCACGTACCTAAGAGTTAATGCATAAATATAACCCTTCATTTACATAAACCGTGTCTTCTTCGGTAGAAAGTTTTCAATAGAACAACATTTAAAATAAAAAGATTTATCCCAAAAGGATTAGTGTAGGCTCGTGGATAGACCCGTTACAACATAGAGCGTCATTTATCCGGAGCGTCAAATATCCGAACTAGTTTTTTTTTTTTTCGTCAACTACATGTACTGTATATGAATACGTTTTCGAACAGTGTAATGCTCAACAATTGTTTCGCGTGAGGCTAAAAGTGACGGGGAAACCCAAGGTCAGGGATATTTGGGGAATTTCAGTTGTGTGATTTGGTAAACATCTGCGCGGAATATTAGATCAGTTTGTTTCAAAGTGAGGGGGGTGTATACGTGCTCTTTTTTTTTGAGCTTCGAATTCAAAACGGAAGTGCAAAGTCTTGAACATAGATACAAAACTTGAAATATTGAACCGTCTCGCGAAGGGAGAAAGTGGAGCGTCTCTAGCACAGTTTTACATTGTTTGAAAGTCAACAATTTTTGACATAAAAAGTAGTCGAGAAATTTTAAATTTTGCGTGAAAACTTGACTCAGAAGATGGCTCGAAGAGAAGGAAAACCATGAGGGAGAAGCAGACGATGTTGTTCTTGATCATGCACTCTACTTGTGGCTTTCACGAGGTAGCTTCAATGACGACCACGGGGATGAGATTACCGACTTTGTCCAATCGATCCTAGGATTTCAAGAAAGCGATGTAGAAACCTGTATGGCATGCGATGCAGAAGACTGTGGATTTCAAATGCTTAATGAAGACGAGATTGTGACTTCCGTGCAAGAAGAATTTGACTCTGCCGACGATGAAACGGATGAAGACGAGGACAACAACAACAACGGAAGTAGTCAGGGTCCATGAAATGCTGACGCGTTTTCTGCGTTAGAGACGGATGGCTATGGAGGGGTACGAAAAACAATCGGAGTGTTGTCTTACTCAACTACTGCAGCTCAAGAGAATCAAAGATCTTGCAGCGAAAAAACGAAGGTGTACAATGGTACAGCAAAAAATAAGTGATTATTTTCCCCAATAAAAGTAAAATTGCGACGTTTTGCGCATATTTTACTTCTTCTTCAAGCACGTTTCCCGCATGTGATGCTTTTCAATATTCGTTGTATCCGGTTTCATATACTGCATGGATCGTATTCGGTTTTCGGTTAACCGAACAATCGCGTATCCGAACGGTGTCTGGTCCCAATTGATTCGGATAAACGACGTTCTACTGTATATGTACAAAAAATTTTGGTAAGTTATTCTTTTCTCTCGGATTATTGTATGTTTCAATATGTAACATTGTATAATTTTTCAATAGTTATTCATTTTAGTCTATTTCTTTAAAAAAGTAGTGAGAGTTGTGACGGGGCTTTATCGGTACTTCTTCTAATAATCAATTTGTGATATCTTTGGAGCCAGAAGGGCAATTCACTCCAACCAACCCAAGAAGAAAACGTGGTTATGCAGATTAGGAATTGTATATATTAGAACATTAGTATTCGCGAGGAGCAACTAAGTAAAGCTAAGTGAAGTGAGGTAAAGTTCTAGAAGAAGAGTCTTAGTGTATTACATGAGTTCTATGAGTCGGTTTAATAGTGCCGGTGAAGCTGATTAATAAGGGGGTCCGAGACCAGAAGAGTATTCCCTTAGCCGGATCAAGTTGGATTGAAGAATAAATTGAGGGTATAAGAACCGTGTAGCTGTTCGCTGAGGAAATAACTGCAAGACAGTTTGATTAAGCTTTAAGACTAGAGCGGATTCTAATAAGTTGGGAAATCAGCTATAAATATAGATACAGTGGTTTATTGCGCCATTTGTCATAACTACAGTTTACGTCGTGTCACTCCTGATCAAAAGCCTCCTAGTCTAGTGTTGTTTTATTGAATGTATATTAATATCATAATAAACTAATTTTATTATGGCAGAGCTTAGTGGTCAATCCTTCATTCCCTCAAACATAGGTTGCGTGGATGATGACGAGATGATACCCCCAGTGCGCTGGGTATCACAGACTTGCTTTTTTGAGGATTAACTTCATTTTTCTAAGTTTATCCTTCGCTTTTTTATCGCACTGTTATGTCGAAATTTTCTGCTGAAGGGGAAGGTTAGGATCCTGTAAAGCAAGCTTAACCCTATTTCACTGGCCTAAATCAGTGACAGCTTTAGGAAACGTAATAGTTTTTCATTTGGCTCAATTGACTTCTTATATTTCTACTTATATTTTGGTGGGTTTTTATAGGTTTTTCAAATCCATTTTCATCCAATCTTTGCTTTTTAGGATTTATAATTTGTCTATACTTATCTTCATTTTATTATACGAGGCGTGTTTTTAAAGTAAGTACCGTTTTGACATAAAAAAAAACAAGTAAATTTCTTCCAAAAAATAATTTATTCACTTGTAAGGCCATACTTTACTCTACTTTTCTACATAATTCCCATTACTATTGAGGCATTTATCGTATCTTGGGACCAGCTTTTGTATGCCATTGTCAAAGAAGCTTGCCGCCTGAAGCCTGAACCCAGCGTGTACACAATTTCCGATAATTTAAACGTTCGGACACAATTTCGTAAAGAACACTTCTTGAGACAGCAGGAAACTTTTCAGCTAAGGACGAAATCATGAATCGTCTGTTCTCTTTCACTTTACAGTCCACTTTTTGAATCAGTTCATCGGTAATGACTGAAGGTCTCCCACTTCGTTCCTCATCATGAATGTTTGTGCGGCCATCCTTAAGGGCCCTAACCCATTTCCGCACCATTCCATCACTTATAATGTTTTCACCATACACTTCACTGATTTGGTGATGAATGTCAACTGATTTGAAGTCTTGAGCACAGAGAAACCCTATTATAGCACGCACTTCGCAGTCGGTGGGATTCTCAATAGGTGGAGGCATTTTAAAATCACGCAAACAGATGTAGACTCGATCGGATGGTTCCGTAATGGCGTCTGTGGCTTCCCAGCAGATGTAGCTACACGACGCGCATGCGCTAAACGGCGACCGCCGCACTGCGGCGGCGTAATTTAAAAACGGTACTTACTTTACAAACATGCCTCGTATATACATATCGGTTTCAAAAAAGTTAAACAGAAGTCGAATTAAAATGTTTTACAAACCTGTTAAAGATAAAAGTCCACCTTTTTCTGCAAAAAATTTTAAGATTTTATGCATAATCATAATTATAATCAGATTTCTTTTATATTTAAAATTATTTAAAATACAGCGAAATTCTTGAAAAAGTCCTCATTTTTAGAAAATTTTATCTCAAATGGATATCAAACACATCAGCGAAATGTTTTAAATATCTAGAATTATAGAAAGAATGGCGTTTTTTTATGACTGAGTGAGTGAGTTGTTGCTACTGTCAGTTCACGATATGCGGAACGCCATCTGTGTAATTAAGAGAATTAAGTGTGTAGCGTTGTGTCTTCAAATACGAATGTGTGAACTGTGTTTGCGCAAGTCCAACTGCGCATGCCCAGTAATTTCGATATGAATGTATATATATATATATATATATATATATATATATATATATATATATATGTGGGAGACAACAAGGGGTCCAATATGTTTCTCTTTCTTATGGTTTATTTAACATTAAACAAAAATTAATTAAAAAGGTAGATAAGTTTTTACAGATAAGTTTGACGATGATATTCAGAAGGTAACGCCTGCTCGCGCACCTCTCGCGTTCTCTTTTCTCTCTCTAATGTCCAAGAGTTTTTGTTTCTCTTCCACTAATTCACAAGTTTTCAGTTCCAATTCATTGCGCCTGCGCGCGAAACTGCCTTGCTTTTGCCATAACGGCCATTCTGACTGTACGCTGTCCGCAGCGGTATTTCCATGGAGACCAGCGGAGAATCTGAAACATACAAAAAAAAAACGGAACAGACAAGGACTATACGACAAATATACAAAGATTAAACATATCAAAATTTTGTTGAACTAGACAGTTTCTCCATCATGTGAAGGCACCTCTTCGACATCCGGAAGGTTCCACAGGAAAACACATTGTTTCACAGGCATAAGAACGTCTTTTTAACAAGTTGATCTTTGGTTGAACGCATCGATATTTTCCTCTGTAGAACGTCTGTTCAAAACGATTTCTCTTTTTCCTTCGCTTCCACTGCCAAGGCTCAAAATTTTTCGGAGCAACACAAACCGTCGATGTTCACTCTTCATAGGTAAAGGGTTAGGTGAGCGGGAGATAAATTCCACGGAACTCGTTTTCATGGCACCATTGGCTTTCTTACACAATACTATATCATAACATTTTTTCTCTTACAATACTCAATTTTAACTTAGTACTCTGAATTTTTTATTACATTTATAATCCTTAATTAGAGAACTCGAATCATTTCTAGTATTAAAGTTCTTAACATATGGCAAATCATAACTAGAGTTTTCTATCACATTTGAAACAGAAACATTTGGAAAAGAAATAGCACTAGAATAAGCATGCATGAGCACCTAAAGAATTCACTTTCATTCAATAAAACATCGCTCTTTGCGTGGCCTAGTTTTTTTATTTCAGAATATACACTGGGATGTATAATAAATTCTTCGGTCAAGGTCGGTGATATTGCCGTTCTCACACTTAAGCTAGGAGAGTGTTGATTAAGAGAAATATTTATGGGTTTAACTTCTACCATACGCTGTTCGCCAAAACATGAGCTTAATGTTATGATTTCTTCGGAAGGTGTTTGCACTCTAATTAGTGAGGAATTTAAAACTGGGATCTGGCAACCGAATCATTCAATGCTGTTACGGGCTGATTTTCCACAAAAATGTTTACGTGCTAAAAGATTTGCGCATTCGTCGCTATTTTGTTTTTCGCTCTCTCTTTTCAAAGTATTCACGTTTATTTTATTATGGATGTGATCATTAGATTCTTTAGGTTTAAAACGCTTCTCACAGTCTCTTGCGTAATGAGATGAATCACCGCATATATAGCAATTTTTATTTTCTCTTTCAAGATATTGGGGGATAGTTCTCTTTAACCTTTGGTTTAAAAAAGTTTTGTGATCTATTTTTAAAGAATCCATAAAAAATTTGATCCGCTTCTAGATGAAATATAAATATCACACTCTTTAGCTAAATCAATAGGCCTAAACCAATCTTCTGCTTCTCGAATGCCAATATGAGTTGCAGTTATTTAAAGTTTCAAATAATTTATCAGAAATTATAAGATCACAAGAGATTCAAAGGAATTAACTTTTCTTAACGAACAATAATATTGGAAGTTTGCCGTCAATCTTGCAGCAAATTGGATGTATGTCTCGCCTGATGATTTTACAGCATTTTTAAATGAGTTTAAACACTCGCGAGGGGTTAATTGGAATTCTCTGAGTACTATAGATTTTAGTTTTTCATAGTCATTTAATTCCTCTTCTTTAATATACAGTAAGACGTTATGAGCTCTTTCGCCCAGAAGATTTATTAAAATTTCAGATTTATATTCGTCATTTATTTTCTTGGTTAAAAATGCGCGTTCTAATGATTGGAAGAACTGATTAAAATTTTCAGATCTTGTGGGAACAGGAAGAGATAAAGTTTTTATACTTTTTATCATATTTTTATGTTAGTTTCGAACTGTTTTTCTTCGACTTTAGCTGCAGGATTTAAACTTAATGCTTTATTTTTAGCCAATTGTAGTTCGATTTCTTTTTCTAATTTTGCTAACTGAAGTTTCGCGAGCTCAATTTTTTGTTCTGAAGTTACCTCTCTTTCGTTTTGCGATACTCTCTCATCTATACAGTTTTGAATTAAAATTTTAACGAAATCTGGATCACTTTCAAATGTACTACTGTTCTCAATTTTAGTCTTTAGTTTAACTATAGTGTCAGTACTCTCTACAGTACCGTCTATTCCTCAACAACTCTTATGAGATCCTCTTTAAGAGCGTTTTTATACATTTTAGAAATGGAAAGATCCTTTTTTTTTTCTGGCTCCCTTGTTGCTCGCACGTACGATGTATCCAATATTTGAAGAAAAATTTCGATTCCACTGATTTCACCTCTTCGCAGGTAATATAGTTGAAATTGTAGTTCCGGCCTCTACAAGGCGGATTATTCACACTGAGTTAGAAAGGGTTCGTTGACAAATACACCTCTACACAGGTTATTTTGTTATTTGTTGACCTCTACACAGGCGGAATGAAGTTGAAAAATTCAACCTCTACAAGGTTGAAAAGTTTCCGAAAAATGGCGGCGCGTCTCCTCCACGGACGGCTTTTTTTTCACGTTCCAAATTTTGATCAAAATCGAAATTTTTTTTTTTTTTCAATCGCCTTACACAGGCGGAATTTTCATGCTGAGTTCAAACCTCTACACAGGTTGAACGAAGTTTTCGAAAAATGGCGGAGCGTCTCCCTTCACGGACGCTGTTGTTCATTGTGACTTTGGTTCAAAATCGAAATTTTATCGATCTCGGCCGAGCCCCTATAATTGGGAGACAAAAGGGGTCCAATATGTTTCTCTTTCTTATGGTTTATTTAACATTAAACACAAAATTAATTAAAAAAGTTTTTACAGATAAGTTTGACGATGATATTCAGAAAAAAAATCCAAGAACTAATTCACAAGTTTCAGTTCCAATCATTGCGCCTGCGCGCGAAGACTGCCTTGCTTTTGGCTCATGCCATATATATATATATATATATATATATATATATATATAAAGTGTTGAGAGTAAAAAATAAATACCAATCCACTAGAAGTGATAGTGTCTTGAGAATAATTAAAGAGTAATGACGCTATCGACTAAGAGAACCATAAAATTGGTTATTGTGCTAGACTCTGCAGTCAACTGCTTAAGTGTTGCAGTTTGACCCAAAATTTGATCCCTACGCAGCCAGAGTATAGGAATTAGCTATTGGATTTAAAAATGACTTAGTGAAGCTAATGAGTATTAGTATTACGAAGCAAGTTCGGCGACCGGTTATGTGAGGTAGGTGAGAGCAATGTTCTTGGAATTCTTTGAATTTTTATGAGAATTTTAATTACGTCTTTAATTGCTAATTTGAAGAAAGACGAGTTAAAACTTGTCGCTTAAGGGTTAAAACAAACTGTGCCAAATAATGCAAAAGTTCTTGATTTGAAAATTTTAATTGAAAGCAGTGAAGTGTATAAAAAAAAAAGAAACAGAATTAGTTAAAAATATTATTGACTATGCTGTTGAAGAAACGAGAATTAAAAAATCTCTGCGAGGGAGTTAAATTTAGAGTTAGAAAAAATAAAATTAGTGCATAAGCGGTCAGAAAGTGAAACATTTAGAGTTATAAAAAATTAAGTTAGCGCAGTTAGAAAAGCAATAAGAGCTTGCTAATATTCGGAAAGATTTACCCCATGATTCTTCACTTTCAACAGTGAGCGCCACCGAAACATGTAAGAATATTAGTATTGAAAAGTTAATAAAAAGTGTAAAAACATTAATTATGTCTGTACCCTCACGTGTTGTCACATAATTTACTTTTTCAGTCATTAGAGAAAGCATTCAAAACAAAAGAGGTTCCCGAAGAATGGAAATCGGAAAATCTTTTAAATATCGTAGGAGAGTGAGCGAATAACTTGAAATGATTTATGTGTCAGAGGAAGAATTACGTGGTTACAATAAACTAAAAAAATTTAGTTATGAAAGAATTTCAGCCTACACACCGCAAGAATGCTATAATAATTTTCGTAAAACTCAAAAATTGAATTCAGAGAGTTATGTTCAATTTGCGTCTAGGTTAAGTGCAACATTTGAGTAATACTGTCAGTTACGAAATGTTAATGAATTTAAGTCAGTGTGTGAATTAATTATTGCGGATAAAATGATGAGCACTCTTGACAGAGAATTATCGACTCATATTAATGTAAAACAAAGAGAAACAATTTTTAAACCCCACGAGTTAGGGCGAGAATGTGATATTTATTTATCTTCTTAAGGTAAAATTAAAAGCGAGTCTAATACATTTTCCAGGTCCTTCACTGGAAATGAAAATAAACGATTTGATTCCAATAAACACCAGAGATATAACAGCTCGCGAAATCCGAGAGGAGTTTCGAGCGTATTTTTCTCTGAAATAAAGAGTGAAAAATGTGTGTTGTGTAAAAATGAAGCACATGCTTTGCAATTATGCCCTCAGTTTAAAAGTTTTTCGATAAATGATAGAGTAGATTTTGTTAAAAACAATAAAATGTGCTTTAAATGTCTATCCCCAGAATGTTGTGTTAAACAGTGTCGCTCTAGGAATTGCATAATTTGTAAGAAGCCGCATAATAAAATGCTTCATTTTCAAAGAGAAATAAATAGTATCCAGACTCCCCAAGTCGGATACTTCGATCCTTGAAGAGAAACCGCAAACGATATATCCTATAATACCTCTTTCCCTCCTTTCTCTCATTCCTAGTTCAAATATAAACAATCAAGAAATCGTGGCGACTACTTTTAGTCGTAACAAAATTAAAAAATGCTTATTAAGCACTGCTCGCATATTAGTTAAAGATAAACATTCGAATTGGCATGAATGTAGATGTTTGTTAGACGGAGGCAGTATGGTTTGTCTTATAACAAATCAGTGCACCAATAAATTACAACTGAAAAGTGAAAAGATTAATACTTTGATCTTACTTTGTTGCTTGATTTGTTACTACTTACTTGATTAATACTTTGAAATGGCTTTTACAGAAATACACAAAGGAAACACATACATATTTTTAAAGTCTTTGTCGTGGCGCCCTCTGTTGACGGTAGTTGTAAGGAAACAGTGTTTGTGAAAAATTTGAGAATGAAGTTCCATTACTTAACATTTGTGTGAATGACTTTGTAAGCAATTTGTGTAATATTAGTAACAATTATTTAACCATTCTGCGCATCTTAAGTTATATTTTTAGGTTCGTAAACAATGCCAGGAGGAAGGTCAAAGCCGATGGCCCATTAGAAGCAGATGAGTTGTATAAAGCGGAAATATTCTTGATAAAAGGTGTACAAAGTCAAGAATTTTCAGTCGATATTAAATGTCTTCAACAACAACCACGAGTTTTGCCCCAGAGTAAGTTGAAAAGTCTCAATCCGTTTTTGGATTCAAATGGAGTGCTTAGAGTGGGCGGCCGATTAGGTAGTACAAATTTTGATTTTAATCAAAAACATTAAATTATTTTGCCCAAAAAGCATAAATTGCCATGTATAATAATTGAATATTTGCATAACAAATACTTTCATGTTGATGCCTTTTCACTTTTGAATCATGTTCGCGAAAAAATTTTGGCCTCTCAATGGTCGCAATCTTTGTAGAAAATTATGCATAAATGTATTATATGTTTTAAGTGTAAACCTGTTATAACATCTCAAAGAATGGGCAATTTGCCTAAGGAAAGGTGTAACGTGCTGTAAATTATTTTCAAACCGTCCAATTATATCCAAGAAATTATCATTTTGTTTTAATTTAGCTTGTGCTGTATGGCAACATTGTGTACTTCGTTTGTATTCCTTTTTGGATTGCTTTTTACCGTTAATAAAGAGAGCTGTGATATAAAATCAAGCTAAGTATATGTATTTTAAAAGATATTATTATATTTTATGAACATATCGCTCGTCTGGGGATCCCTTGGATCATTTGAGTGAAGAAAACGGCGTCCGTAACCATAATTTAATTGTCATTATTTACAAAAGGTTTATCGCTGACTACCCCTTTAACTGCTCGGTGTCGAATTTGTGGTCCTTTCTTCATTAAAAACAAACGCCAACGCAAAGGAAGTTTGCATAAAATCTATGTTTATTTATCTGTTATGCGTTTAAAGCTGTACACATCGAAGTAGTGTCTCATTTAACTTCCGATGCATTTATTGCGACATTGAAAAGATTTATGGCTCGAAGAGGGAAATGTGCAAAATTATTTTCTGACAACGCCAAGAATTTTGTAACAGCTGATAAGGAAATTAAAAAACTTCATGAAATGGTTAAAAAACCAGATGATCAATTAGCTAGATACTTAGCGGCAGAAGGCATTAAGTGGAAGTTTATACCCCCTAGATCACCCAACTTTGGTGGTCTATGAGGGGCTGCTTTTAAATCCTTTAAATACCATCTAAAAAGGGTTATGAAAGGAATAAATTTGACTTATGATGAATTTTTAACCGCGTGATAGTTCAAATCGAGGGTATGTTGAATTATCGACCTCTTTGCCCTTTGTTAATGAGAATGATTTTGAAGTTCTTACTCCCACTCACTTCTTGATTAATAGATCCTTGAATTCTATTATTGGGCCTAACTTGATAAATATAAAGGAGAGTTACCTTAAGAAATGGGAAAAAATTACTAGAACTGTGCAATTAATGTGGAAATTTTGGCATCGCAATTATCTTAACCAAATGCAACATAGGTACAAATGGATGTTCGAAAAGAACAATGTAAAAATTGGAGATTTAGTGCTCTTAATTGAAGAGAATTTGTCACAATACAAGCCGTTATTAGGAAGAATTATTCAGGTTTATTTAGGAGATGATAACAAAATTCGTGTAGTTAAAGTGAAAACACAATTTAGTACTTGTAAAAGAGCGATATTTGTTGAATTGCATTGTGAATTGTATTTTTATTAGTGCATTTCTTTAAGTGTCTTTTGTGCAATTTAAGTAGTGAACAATTTGAATACATTTTGTGTAAATAACTAATACAGTGATTGCATGGTGTAACCAGTGCAATGTGGGGCGGTATGTCAGTTCACGGCATGCGGAACGCCATCTGTGTAATTAAGAGAGTTAAGTGTGTATTGTTGTGTCTTCAAATACGAATGTGTGAACTATGTTTGCGCATGCCCAGTAATTTCGGTGTGAATGTAAAAAGTGTTGTGCGTAAAAAATAAATACCAGTCCACTAGAAACTGTGCTGTGATTGTGTCTTGAGAATAATTAAGGAGTAATGACGCTATCAACTAAGCGAACCATAAAATTGGTTATTGTGCTAGAGACTGGAGTCAACTGCTTAAGTGTTGCAGTTTGACCCAAAAATTTGTTGTTGTTACTAATGGCACCTGATCGACAAAGGCATTACAAGGCCCACGAAATTCATTATGGCGCTGTCGTTAACCGTACATAAGTGAATGAATATTAACGTCGCTCTGTTCAGCTACACGAGGACTTTTGGCGACGGACCTCGTCATTTTGAACCATGGTCAAGTGACGAGGATGACACCAGACCTGCACCCCCTCTCCTAACTATCACACCTCACCAACTGGGGGACGTTTGAGCTCTCGACAGATTTAACGTGCATCTTTCCCCTACACGGCGGGTCTTTAGTGGTACTGGGCTCGAACTCATGACATGCCTGCCATGATCTGATACCTTGACCCCTGGGCTACTGCAGTCCCACGTTTTTTTTTTTGGCAAAAAAGCAGACGAGGCAATTTCCTTTTAAATTGCTTCAAATTCAAATAAGGAGCCACTAAATGCCATCAGCGGGCCAAGTTGTTGAAGACCCCAACTTTAGTAGAACGCACTAAAGTTTCAACGTCGACATTAGCTACAATTATCAAACAGCGAGCAGAAATTGATGATGAAACTCCTATCAAAAAAAAAAAGTTATATTTTTTAATACTTCACATTGTTAGGGAACTGTGAAAACATACCTAAAGTAGTCACAGACGAACTTCTGCATGAAGGAGACAGGATGCAAAAATCATTTGCGCCCTTAAATTTTTTGCGAAGTAGAAAAAAATTGCAAACACGAAGATATATTACTAATGCATGTTTATTTAATGAGTGATTTTGTTTTTGCTAATACACGAATAAAATTACTTCTTGAATTTCTTTTTCTATTTTTAATATAGCAAGTGTATTTAAGCGTCTTTCACACATTTTTGACCGAAGATAATTCTTTACTAATTTTAATTTGCTGAAAGAGCACTCAGCACTTACTATAGTAACTGCTAATGCAAAGAAAATATTTACCATAATACATTTAGAAATAACTCATTATAATTCTTATTTACACTCATGTCCATAAATTAAGGATAATTCAGAATCACGCAGAAATTGAACTCTAAAATAAAAATTTCACCTGTAGAATTATCACACATCTTCAAGAAGAATATGCAAATTACAGGAAACCACCAGATGGCGCGGATAGTACGTCACAATGACGAGAGTGTAAGAGAGGGGTATATAAGGAATGGTGGCAAAGAAGTAAAATTGTTCACAAACGCTTTAAAAGCCTTTCAGTGCAATAACCGTATAGTTATGGCACAAAGGAAGCATTTGGATGATTTTTTTACGTGGTGTAATTATTGTACGACTGGAATGTGGACGTACTCAGCTGGAAGTATCCGAGGAACTTGGAATTGCCTAGAGTGTCATCTCCAGGCTTTGCCAACGATTCCAAGATAATGGTAATGTGAGTAGAGTTATAACGCCGAATGAGGACCGGTATATATATATATATGGCAGTTACTGCCAAAAGAAACAGACGGAGCACAGCATCAGACCTGTCTTGTCAGCTCTCTTCAGCTACCTGTACGACAGTTTCAAGGCAGACCGTGTACAGACGCTTAGGACACATTGGTCTATATGCTCGTAGGCCTGCCAGATGTATTCCTGTTTTCCACAACTCACTGTCGCCTGCGATTAACCTGGGGAGTAGAGAGCATGCATTGTGAACACCACAACAGTGGTCTTGTGTGATGTTTTCCGACGAGTCCAGGTTTAGTTTGCAGTCTGATTCCGGCCGGACTTTAATACGGAGAGTGCCAGGTACCCGTTACCACCAAGAGAACACCATTGAACGACACCGTTACGGTGGTGCAGGATGGCTCGTTTGGGGAGGAACTATTCTTGGTTCCAGAACTGACCTGCATGTTCAGAGTGTAACGATGACAGGCCACATCTATCGGGATGTCATTCTGGAACAACGTGTACGTTTGTTTCGGGGCGCCATGGGTGCTGAATTTCTGTTTATGGATGACAACGCCTGTCCTCACCGTGCAAACATTGTAGACGAATGCCTTCAATCGGAGGATATCACCCGTATGGATTGGCCAGCATACTCACCGGACTTGAATCCAATAGAGCATGTGTGGGATATGCTTGGCCGACGAATTGCAGCCCGTCAACCCCCTCCCACCTGTCTACTGGAACTTCGGAGGGTATTGCTTGATGAGTGGTGTAATATTCCTCAAGATCAGATTGATAATTTGATACTCAGCATGCCTAGGCGTTGGTCTGGAATTCAAGAAAGTTATGAGAATTTATAAAGTTGCATTCTGGTTTAAATGAAGGATATTCAAAGCTTTGAATTCTTCCCTCCCTCGAATTACATGCTGACAGTGCATAGGAAAATAAAAAGTGTATACCCAATAGTCTCAATTATAAAGCTGACTGCGTCTAAGAAGTTAATTTTTAGATTGCTAGAGTGGGAGACATCACGTTTGCTGCATTTGTACGTACAATAAAAATCGCATTATAATTTGAAGCAATTTTTCTAGGAGTAATTAATTGGTGCCTTGTGGAATATGTGATTTAAAAAATTTTAGTTCTCAAAAAATATTTTAATTCCAACTCTCTCAAGATTTTGGTAAATCAAAAAAGAAAGAAAACATGCAGAGATCTAAAGACTATCTTCGGTTAATGTTAAAGAATAGGGCCCAAATTCGGAATATTTTTTCAGATAATTAATAATATATTTTGGCTTCGCTATCCTGTAGATAACGACTTATTATATCATAACACGCATTTTTATCGGAGTTGACAGATTTTTTCTGGTATTAAATGTGTTTTTTGCGTTATTTCTCGAATACAGCAGCACACACAGGAATTTTTGAAGGGGGGCTCCGGGGTCGAAAGCTCACCATTCTTGTATCATGATCCTTTTGATTTTGTCGATTTTCGGGAACAAAACACAGTAAAAAAACTAATTATTGAATAAATAATTAGCATTAATTAATAAAATTAATCATTAATAACAAATACTTAATTACATTTTACGTACTATATACTTAGAATTATAATCAATCGGAAAAAAATCAAGAGCTTTGGGGGGATCCGGACCCCTCCCCCCCCTTGTGTACGCCACTGCTCGTATACCTTAATGCTAAATGAGCTATCTCCTTACAAGTTTAAAGGAAAAACTAATAATTTATAAAATATTCTGAAGTTTTAAAAACACTATATTATGAACAGTGAATTACAATAAGGCAAATTTTCATAAAAATTTAAACATTTTTCTGTCTGAAAATGTGCTCCGCGTTTAGTACGGGTTCTTGTACATTTGCCGAAGACAACCTTAAGGTATCAGCACATTGATTTGTTACTGAGTTCCTGCTTAAAACTACTGAAACAACAATGACATTTTTGTTCATGACATGACAAGAATTCTTGAAGTTAAATCGCAAATCAAGGGCAGTTATATCATATCTATATATAGGGGCGTAGTTACCACCGTATCAGAGATATGTAACCCCCCTCAAGCTACAGGAGCCTTAACATGTGTAATATTCTGAATTCCTGAAGTTGAATCGCAAATCAAGGGCAGTTATATCATATCTATATATAGGGGCGTAGTTACCGCCGTATCAGAGATATGTACCCCCCCCTCAAGCTACAGGAGCTGTAACATGTGTAATATTCTGACATTTTCAAAAATAAGTGTCTTTTATTTCTTTTCCGAAAAAAAAGAACCCCCAATAAATTCTGGTACAGGACTCACTCAGAAATAGCTGTCAGTGTCTGTATCAGAGAAGGCCAACACAAATGACTTTGCGGACCAGTTCGGAAAATCATTATAGTCCCACGAGTCGCATATAAAAGTATGTATATGTTAAATAAGTACCCTGTGAGGAGATAGCGTAAGAAATTTTAGAGCGAGAGGACAAAAAAGACATGCGTTTATTATCATCAAATTACATGCGATGACTCGTTGAAATTAGTAGGGTTGCCAAGTAGGCGAAATTACAGAGTGCGCCAAGAAAGGTGTTCCGTCTCCAAAGGCGTGTTTACAAGTACGGAACATCCCGCCCGGCGTTGAAATATGCAATGTTTCAATATATATATATATATATATATATATATAATTACAACACTCTTTCGACATATAAATGTAAAATGAAGCACAATAGTTACAATTGACATAATGAATGCAATTAATAAAAATAGTTGAACAGATACAATATACATTTCAATTTAAATCAAAATTATCTACAATTGGTACAATACAAATTTTAGAAATAGGCCTTGTGAAAATTCCCTTAGTGGTTTGGATATCCGCTACTCGGACATTACCATCTGCACCTGGATATACCTTAATTATTTTTCCTAGGAGCCACTGGTAAGTTGGAAGTTGAATGTCCTTTATTAAAACTAACATACCAGGACTTAGGTTTTGTTTTTTAAGGAGCCCCTTTGATCGCTGTTGCAAGTGGCTTAAATAGCTGTTTTTCCACAATTTCCATATGGCCTGCACCATTTTTTGAACTCTCTGCCATCTAATGAGTAGATTGTCCCTTCTTTCGGTTAAGTTAGGCTCTGGGAGGGAATTTATTGGTTTTCCAATCAGAAAATGACCTGGTGTCAAAACTTGAAAATCGTCAGTGTCAGTAGGTAAAGGTGAGAGGGGTCGTGAACTGAGGATGCCCTCTATCTGAGTTATTACTGTTAAAAACTCTTCAAGTGTTAGTCTTGCGGAACCTACTACTCTCTTTAGATGATACTTAAATGATTTCACGCCCTACTCCCAGAGGCCACCAAAAATTGGGTCCCCTAGGGGGCGAGAATTTCCAAGTGATACCTTCGGAGGAAAGCATATTTGAAATGTTTTCGTTACCTGTCATTAATTTGTATAAACGTTTTATTTCTGCGGAAGCTTCAGTAAGATTTGTTGCATTGTCGCTAAAAATGATGGAGCTTTTACCACGACGCGCAAAAAATCTTTTTAATGTTGCTATTAGTGCTTCGGAAGTTAAATCTGAGACAAACTCTATGTGCACAGCCTTTGTTGCCATACATACGAACAAAGCAACATTTATTTTTTGAAATGTGCCCTTTCTCTGCCCCATATATTTTATTTCAAATGGCCCACATAAATCGATTCCTACATTTAAAAATGTTGAACTAGAAGTAACTCTTTCTGCAAGAAGGTCTCCCATAATCTTCGTTACGACAACTGGCTTGTTTCGGAAACATTCTACGCATTCGAGAACTACCTTGCGTGCAACATTTCTACCACCAATTGGCCAGTATTTTAAACGAACCGTATTAAGAAGGGCTTGGGGGGGCTACATGAAAGTCTCGCTTATGATAATACTGAAATATTAGTTTAACTTATTTATTTCCATTTGGCAGAATAATTGGATATTTCTGATTAAAATTCAGATTAGAATGCGCTAGTCTACCACCTACCCTAATTAAACCTTCGGATTTATCTATGAAGGGATTAAGAAATCTCAACTTACTTGTAGATGGAACTGACATTTCCCTTTTTATAGCAGCGATTTTCGTTGTAAAGTACTTTACTTATACAAGTTTTAATAGAGATTTTTCCGCATCTGCGTATTCCCTTTGTTTAAGGAATCCTGTTTCCTTAACGGTTGATTTTGAATTTTTAAGTTATAAAGGCTAAAATTCTGATTAGTTTAAAAAAATCATTAGTGATAGAAAGTAACTCATCTAAAAATTTAGAGTCATTGTTTAAAGACAAAGTTAATTTGGGAACTGGCTTAAGTTCATTAATATAAAATTGATCTGTTAAGTCACTAGAATTTTGCTCAGTCCGATGATAAGGTAAGCTTAATTTGGAGAAGTCCTGTCTTTTAAACCACAGTTCACTGGTTACAAGGGTCTTGACGTCGAGTCCTCTTGAAATTAGGTCAGTGGGGTTGAGCTCAGAAGGAACATGTTGCCATTGGAAGTCCCTTGATAGCTGCTGAATTTAAGAAACTCTGTTGCTAACAAATGTCTTGAGCAGGTTAGATGGAGAGTTTATCCATGCAAGTGCTATGGTTGAGTCTGAATATAGATTAACAGAATTTATTTGCATTTTTAAAGCAGGTTTCACCTTGTGAAAAAGTTTTGCGAGAAGTAGGCAAGAGCAGAGCTCCAATCTGGGGATCGTCATGGATTTGATTGGTGCTAATCGTGATTTACTACAGAGTAGTTGATTGGTTGTCTCATTAGTTTGAACATAAATGACTGCTCCATAAGCCTTTGAAGAAGCGTCAACAAATCCGTTTAACACTACGAATTTTGTGGGAACTACCAGAAAACATCTGGGAACATGGATGGATTCGATGTTCTTTAGAGTTTGAATAAAGTTTCTCCATTGTGTGGACACATCTGGAGGTAGTGTCTCATTCCAGTCTAGTTTCAACAACCACAGTTGTTGCATAAATATTTTAGCTTTCGCAATGACAGGTCCTAGAAGTCCAAGGGGATCGTAAATTCGGGCTATTTGCGAAAGCACGTCTCGTTTGGTGTAGTTGCAGTCTGTACTGGTAGTTACTTTGTACGTGAAGGAATCATCTGAACTGTCCCAAAGCATACCGAGAGTTTTGACCATTACTTCTTCAGAACTACGGTCAAGCGAAAATTCTCGTTGTGTGGATGGAGCTTTGTTGGAACACCATTTGTGCAGCATCATGCCTCCTCGTTGGAGTAGCTGCGTTAATTCTGATTTGAGTTTTTCAAACTCGCTAAGTTCTGAAGCACCGGAGATGCAATCATCCATGTAAAAATCCTGGATGAGTACCTCTGAAGCTAAAGGAAAGTCCTTTTCCTCATCATGGGCAAGTTGTTGCAAAACCCTTGTTGCTAGGTATGGAGCGGACGTAGTAAGTGACTGTTTTTAATTCATAAACTTTAGTTGGTGCGGTTTTACTGTTCTTTCATAGGATTTTTTGAAGCTTAGTCAGCGAAGGATTAACTTCAATCATCCGGAACATCTGTATGATATCAGCTGTGAATGCATATGCGTACTTTCTAAATCTAATTAAAATTGAAAATAGATCTTCCTAGATCACTCCTCCCTTGCACAGTAAATCATTTAATGAAAGTCATCATAGACGTTTTTGCACTAGCATTGAAGACTGCTCTAAGACGAGTCGTTTTGCTCGATAGACGTAACACCCCGTGATGTGGTAAGTAGTACCCTTTTTCGACATCTGAATCTTCCTTAACTTTTTCCATATGTTGTAATAATTCATATTCATTGATGAATTCTGAATAAAGCGTTTGCATGGCGGGGTCGCGTTCTAAACGTGTCCATAATTGATCTAACCTTTTTGAAGCGATTGCCTTAGAATTTCCTAATATTTGCTCGGAAAGAATCAGGTTTGAATGGCATTTTCAACGACGAATTTCCCATCCCTGAAAGTGTGTTGGCGTCTGGATCATTACTTCGTTTGCTGAATTATGACTAGTCGGCGTGGAATATTTGTGTAGCAATGTATGATGATCTAGTTTTTTCTTGCATACGAAACACGAACTTTTAGAGTTACATCTAGTTAAGGGGTGAAGGTCAGATAAGCAGTTTTTGCATAGCCTGTTTCTTTGCACTAAATCCAACCTTTCCGATAATTTCATTTCCTTAAATGCGTTACAGTGATAAAGTGGGTGTATTTGTGTTCTACAAGCAACACAGAATTTTGAAAATTTATCTGTTTTTACAAAAAAGGATTTTGATCTCTCGTTATTAAATTTAGATGAAATGTTAGCTTGAATGTTGCTTAAAATTTGGCACCTTCTTTCTAAAATTTCAAGAAAATCGTTAAATTCAGGTACATTGTTGTCTTTTAATGTTAATTCGTATTGTTTGCGGCTGTCTCGATCTTATTTATCAAGAATGATATTTAACAACAACGCATCCGATAATTTGTCTCTTTCAAATTCTAATATTTTTAATGACCTGAGATTTTTTAAAATTGTGTCCAATACGTAGCGTAGATCCTTGCCTGATTCACGTTTTAGAGGCTGCATATTTAAAATGTTCTTTATGTGACAGTTCACCATTAATCTTTTGTTCTCGTACCGTTGCTCTAAAGCTTTAAAGAGAGATTGAAAAGTATCGTCTGCGGTTTCTACGATTTTTGCTTCTCCCTTGAGAGATCCTCTTAAATAATACAATTTTTTATTTTCAGAAAGTTCAGCATTTTCACTAATTATGCTATTGAATTGCGTTTTAAACAAGCTCCATTCCTCAATTTTTCACTGAAATACGGAAGTGGAATTTTCGGAAGTTTAATAAGCGGTTTCTTCAAGTGTTCATTATTAATGTAGTTATCGGTTACATTCTGTATTTTTATAGATTTTAATTTATAAATAGAGGTTTTGTGTGTGTGTGTGAGACTTTCCTCTAATTTTTGAATGTCGTCATCAACTTCGTAGATTGATGCTTCCACTTTCTGGAATTCTTTTTCTTTGGAAATGCGGTAATACTCTTTGAGCGCTTCATATTTTTGTTTTATATTGAGCACTGAGTCCGAGCTTGAAGCTCAGGAATGTCCATTTTGCTTTGTCCTTCTGTGAGAACATTAAGTTTGGTTAGCTGGCTTTCGATGCCGCTGCGTTTACGGTTTAGCGTAGTTATGTCCGACATAATCAAAAGAAATAATTCTGAAGAATTTTCGATTATTTTAAATGCATAGGTTCAGGAACACCTCCGGGTCGCTAAGGACCAAATGTGAGGAGATAGCGTAAGAAATTTTAGAGCGAGTGGACAAAAAAGAGATGCGTTTATTATCATCAAAGTACATGCGAAGACTCGTTGAAATTAGTCGGGTTGCCAAGTAGGCGAAATTACAGAGTGTGCCAAGAAAGGTGCTCCGTCGGTTGATTGATTGATTGAATATTAACGTCGCACTGTTCAGCTACACGAGGGCTTTTGGCGACGGACCACGTAATTTGAACCATGGTCAAGTGACGTGGACGACACCTGAGCTGGCACCCCCTCTCCTAACTACCACAAACACACAAACGGGAGGACGTTTCAGCTTTCGACAGGTTTAACGTGCATCGCTGCCCTACACGGCGGGTCTTTAGTGGTACTGGGCTCGAACCCGTGACAAAGCAAGCCACGGTCCGATACCTATACCACTCGGCTACCGCGGCCACAGGTGCTCCGTCGGAAAAAAAACAGACCCATTATAAACATTTATTAGAGTAAAAATTTAAAGCGGAAGGAATTAATATTATTTTCATTATTTTTCATGTATACAAACAGATAATCTAATAATAGTAATGCAATGATCAAATATGCCTAATGCTAGCGTGATAAAGTTACAGAAATCGAGCGTGATGCTGCGAGGGGTCACTTCAATGCAATAGAATAGAATGCAAATTCTATAAGTATGTATAAAAAACAGAAGCAACGTATTAAAATAGAAACAGTTATAGAATATGTTTGTTATGAAACACAACACTAAGAACAAAAATATTATACAAAATAATCATATTTTGTAAAGTTGTAATGAATCTCGCGGGCCGCAGCAAAATTATGCAAGGTGGGCCGCGGGTTGGCTACCCCTGGTTTATATAGTAGTTTTTCCTGTGATATTATATATACAAGGACGCCTTAAAACTCTTTGAGGCCCTGGGGCCCTATGGAAGAGTAGGCCCTACTGATATCTTTAAAAGTAGACAGTTTTTCTCAAATAATCGTTCAAAAGGTAATTTGAAACAAATTAATATGCACTGCTCAACCGATGCCCGCATTTCGACTATTCGAGTTATGATTGTTTATGGCAGGGGTACTCGACCTTTTTTTCTACTGGGCCACATACATATGTCAGCTATTTCACGCGGGCCGCAACATGAGGATAAATGATGGAAGGAGAGGGGGGGGAATGTTTTAAGACCAAGATAACATTGGTAATTTCAAATGTGGAAAATTGATCAAATTATTATTACTGCTATGTTTTCTTTTTTAATTATTATTTTTTATATTTTTATTTATGTCACTAACTCTAAATTAAAAACAATCAAGAAACACTCCTTCACAATTTCTGCATCAGTAAACGGTTTCATAGGAATACCAATAATATAACAAACTTCATAGGATGTCATTGTTACCGCTGTGATACACAACCACTGACAAAACACTTTGTTGATGTTGCAAAGATTATTCAAGAAAGCCTATTGAAAGAGATCTTGGAGGAAAAGTGTCATTGAATGATTCCTGTTTATTGGTATTTTTAAATACAGCACTTTCGTGACAAATCAAACAATTACTGATCCATGTTTGTTTTTCAATACAAAATAGTCAACGTCCCAATCGTCTTGAGACGGTCTATTTTCTTCAAATATTTTTCACTTGCAAAATATGAAAAATAGTTAAAAATTAGTTCTACCTATAAAATTGTCGCTACTCCACTATTGTCTGTTATCACTTACCGTAACCGTTCCAAATATCAATTTGTACCCGTACAACACCGAAAGCAAAATTGATATATTTGATTTCTGGACAAAGAATTTCCCACCAAATGTTTAATGCAATGTTCTAAAATAAGTAAATTCTCGAGCAATAGGCCATAACCGGGACACTTAAAAAGGCTTGGTGGGCCACAGGTTGAGTATCGCTGGTTTATGGTGTTAGACCTAGGCCTAGACATGGACAACGGTCATCACACAATAATACAGTCTTACCACTTTTGCCAGTTGACATGCAGTTTGAAATTCCCTGTTTTTCGGAGAATATGAACGGGAATAATATTTGATAACATTAAAATGATCCAGATCATAATCTTATTAAGACAGAGTCGAGAGAACGAAACGAGGCCCTGGGTCCTGGCCCGAGTTTCGATTGACGTCATGGGGATATGGATCAAAAGATCCTCCTTCCCCTATCTAACAATTAAAAGTGCCTTAAAGTGGAAAACCTGACTGAAAGTTCTTTCCTGATGAAATGTTGTTACTGGAATTCTGATTGGATGGCTGAGGTGGCGTCAGAGTCATGGGCGGTTCTTCATGGTTTCGGCGGTTAGTCCAAAGCAAAAAAAAGTTTTTGCAGGAACTGAGAAATTTCGAAAAACATTAGCGAGTGAGATAGCTCTCTCTTGGATGTCCTGATATAAAAAGGGGAGGGAACAGAAAGGATAATAAGCTATCCTGGTGGGGAGCAGCAGATAAAAAAATTTAAAAAGAAAAAAATTAAGGTTTAAAAAAATTTAGCAAATTATAGTCATTCACCACCGGTGAATGAAAAACAGAGAAATTAAGGGGGATTGTAAGAGTCAAGGAGAATTCTCCTTGGCCTTTTGATGTTATCAACTAAATTATAGTTTTGAATATCAATAAGATTTAAATTATTTGACCCATGCCTTATATATATATATGTGGAATCGGTAGTTGTGGAATCGGTTGTGGAGTCGTCACCCAATTGAATCTCAACAAAACTCCAAAGACAAAACAACACGCAGTCTTCGCGCGCAGGCGCAGCTGATCCAATGTTGAGCACGAACTTAGTTTTTTGAAGAAAACGAGGAGAGAGAAAAAGAGATTGGGGGTGCGCGAGCAGGCGTTCCCGTCGCCACATCATGGAAATATATTTGTTAGAAATTTAGCTACCTTTTTAATTAATTTTTGTTGTGTTTCAAACAAACCTGAAGAAAGACAAGTGTTTTAGACCCTTGTTGTCTCCCATAAATTATGGGGCCTCGGCCGGGATAGATAAAATCTCGAATTGATCAAAGTTTAGAACGCGTGAACAAAAAAAGCGTCCGTGGAGAAGACGCGCCGCCATTTTTTGGAAACTTCGCTCAAACTGTGTAGCGGTTGGATTTCATTCGAACCCAGAGTGAATATTCCACCTGTGTAGAGGTAGGAACTAGTGATTTAACACCTGCGAAGAGGTGTCATTTTAACAATTTCAAGAGCTGTTTTTCGTCTAACGATATAACCTGCGAAGAGGTTGAGGGAACTGTGTTCATCTACGTAGAGGTGAATCAGTGATTTTCTTCAATTATTGGATACATCGTTCGTGCGAGCAACAAGGGAGCTAGAAAAAAAAGGTAGGATCCTTCCATATTTTTTTAAAAAATGTATAAAAACGCTCTTAAAGAGGATCTCATGAGAGTTGTAGAAGATTTAGACGGTACTGTGGAGAGTACGGACACCATAGCTAAACTAAAGACTAAAATTGAGGAGAGTAGTACATTTGAAAGTAATGCAGATTTCGTTAAAACTTCTGATCTGAAAATTTTAATCTGTTCTTCCAAATCATTAGAACGCGCATTTTTAACTAAGAAAATTGTTTAGTGTTGAACGAATATTTTGTAACGCCCACAACAAGTAAATATTTGTCGCGAGAGGGCGCTAGTGTGTGTAGAACAGTGTATGTGTAAACAGAGTAAGAACAAGAGCGTATGGAGAACGCTCTAAATAAAATTCCTTTTTTTATCAGTCTCACCATTTAATGTGTGGTGTAATCTTTTAGAGATTTTAAAATAATGTGTAATGAATCGGTGCAAAATAAACATGGTCCGTCAGAGCCTGAAATGTGGCCGGGACTGTAGATAAGGAATTGTAGTGTACTCAACAATCACAATAAAAAGAAAGGAAGCGTCCTTTTAGTGGAGAGAAAATTGTCTCAACATCTATTAAATTCTGAATTTCCTTATCGAGTGTACTCAGCTCTTCAAATTTAGAAATTAATTGCATATATATCTCATGTACTGTTGTTTTATCAGCTGAATTGCTTATTTCGGATTCTAATTTATTAATTTGTTTTGTCACGAGGGATCTCGAAACAGATCGAGTCTTTTTTTGTTCTTTCTAATATAGCCTTATTTGCTGCATCCATTTTAAACCAAAACACTATAATTGCAAACAAATATACACAAATGACAACACCAATTCTAAATGCAACTTAGTACAACTTTCAAACAAAATTCAGCTTAACAATCAATATGCATACAAAGAAACAAAACTATACCAGAGAAACCTTCCAAATACCGACAGTTACGAATGAACCAAAGTCAGAAATGATGAGAAATAAGCTTAACAAGACAAATATCGAATTCAAAGTTAGACAAAACGAAAGTACTCACCCTCCATCACGCAGCGAATGACCTTCCCCGCCGATGCACCATGTAACGAATTATAAACGAAGCAATGTCCATAATTATTTCGAAACGATAGGAGTGTGTATCCGGGCGAATTAGTTAGACAGTCCACAATAAGTAGTTCCATGAGATAATTTAGGTATAGTAATGTTTAATTAGATACGAATTGCCGCGATGCGACTTACATTCTACGATACAAGTTACACACACACTAACTAACGATCTTTACAATTTTAATACAGATGCGCACACCAACGCCCTCGCGTGGTCAATATTTCGGCACAACAATTTCTGCGAGTAAGAATTTCGCTATTTCGTGGACTTCGGCTGTTGGCGAGGCTTTCGTTATCGCATATCATGTTGAGTAATCCGTGCAGACTATTATCCATTTGTTTCCATGAGAGAGCAGTTTCCATGAGCCTGAGGGATGGGAACTAAACGTCCAGGTGGACGTTGAGGAACGGATTTTCTCCCTTTGGCACTCCCGACAATGCATGACATACCGAATGACATTTCGGTACATTCCGACCTGTAAAATCTCTTGCGAATCCTATCATAAGTTTTCGTGAAACCAAGGTGTCCTGCGGTGGGGCGTCATGAAAGTGCCTTAGTATGTCTGCTCGTAGATGTTTGGGAATGACTGGTAACCGCAACTTTCCATCTGGATCAAAATTCTTCCTGCATAGGATCCCATCGATGAATCTGAATTCTTCGTTTTTGGATGAGTTGCTCGAAAGTTTTAATTTCGCAAGGTCTGGATCTTTTTCTGTTCCATCGCAAGGTTCGTACTCGTGGTGACTGCTAAAAATTTGTCTGGTGTCTCCGTTTCCTCTTCCACTGGATTTCTCGAAAGAGCGTCGGCGTCACTATGCTTCTTACCGGTTTTACATTTTACGTTAAAATCATACTCTTGAAGTCGGAGGGCCCATCTAGCAAGCCTTCCCGAAGGATCCTTTAGACTCATGAACCAGCACAAGGAATGATGGTCAGTTACAACAGTAAAGTGTTTTTCCGAATATGTACGGCCGGAATTTGTTGGTAGCCCATCCGATGGCAAGACATTCCCTTTCTGTGGTGGAATAATTCTTTTCGGCTTTTGTCAGAGTTCTAGAGGCGTATGCTATAACTTTCTCAACATTATTCTGAATTTGCACTAGACTGCTCCGATACCTTACCCGCTTGCATCAGTATGGATTTCTGTAGAAGCGCTTTCCCTCGTACATCCCCAATACTGAATCCGAAGTAAGTGCTTTCTTAAGACTGTTAAATGCTTTCCACCTCTTCAGGGCCCCAATGAAACTCCACGCCACTTTTCAGCAACGACTGCAAGGGTTTGTGAGATAACAGAACCCTTTAATAAATCTTCTAAAGTATGAACAAAGGCCAAGAAAACTTGTATGTCATGTATATTCTTTGGAGGGGGAAAATTTACGGCTTTTACTTTGTTGGAATCGGGGCGAACGCCATTACTAGATACAAGATGGCCTAAAATCTTTACTTCTTGGGCAGCAAAAAAGACACTTCTTTGAATTTAATTTAAGACCAGCTTCCTGAAGACATTTTAGAACAAGTCTTAATCGTATAAGATGGTCTTCAGAAGTTTCTGAGAACACTATTATGTCATCTAGGTAACAAAGACACATAGTCCATTTAAAATAACGTAGGAAATTGTCCATCATTTTCTCGAAGGTCGCAGGTGCATTACAGAGACCGAATGGCATGACTTTAAACTCGTATAAGCCTTCGGGGGTAATAAATGCCGTCTTTTCACGATCTGCTTCGTCTATTTCTATTTGCCAATAACCAGAACGGAGATCCATGGAAAGAAAAGCATTTGGCACCTTTCAGACAGTCGAGCGTAAAGTCAATACGAGGCAGAGGATAAACGTCTTTTTTTCGTTATGCTATTCAGCTTGCGATAATCGACGCAAAAACGCCAACTACCGTCTTTTTTCCTTACGAGCGCAACGGGTGATGGCCAAGGACTTTCAGAGGGTTGGACGATACCTTCATCAAGCATTTTCTGAACTTCTTCATGAATGATGCGTCTTTCAGTCGGCGATACTCTGTAAGCTCGTTGGTTGATTGGAGCATGATCACCAGTATAAATCTTGTGTTTCACATTCTTCTTCGCGGCTGTCGACTTGTTGGTCTTCGTGAAAGTCCAGAAAATTTTCGGAGTAGTTCGGATAGCTTGTTTCTCTGTTCGTCACCTAACTCAGGGGGCATCATTAGCGAACAATTCATCTGTGACTCCTATGTTTTTACTGGTCATCTAAGCCACCCGATGTATGAGAAATAACACATACATGCCCCTTCATTTAGCGGTTCGGCTTGGCCTATGCACATTCCTCTAGGGGATGATTTGGTTTCGGGACTACAGGTTGGCTACCCAGACATCACTTTTTCCATTACGATATGTCTATACCATGGACGGTATAGCAATATTTTTCTCGAAGAGCAAATGTTTGCTGCCGTCTAGAACTACATTTATGTCTCCTCGGGTTTGATATCCTGATACTGTTATTCTAGTTAAAGAATGTGGCTTAAGTGTGTAGTCCCTGGTGACAGCCACAATTTCCAGGCGTCAGGTGCTGTGGAGTCTCGACAGTTTGTTTTCTAGAACAAGTTCATTTTGTCTACAGTCTATAACGGCTTCAGATGCTCTAAAAAGTCCCATCCTAGGATGACGTCATGGCTGCAATGTGATAAAACAATAAATTTAAAAGGCAGTTCTCGATTGTTTATACGGATACGTAAAACACATTTTTCTTATCGGACGAACAAAATTTCCATCCGTGACATTCAGCATAATGCTCTTGGCATCAGTAAGCAGAAATTTCTTTAAAAATTGGCGATACTTATCGGATATGAGAGAAAACGATGTCCCAGAATCCATTAGAGCACGTATCGGCTTATTTATTATTACGTCTAGATATGGTTAACAGTCATCTTGGCGGCAGACGGTAGATTTCGAGTACATGCGGTCTCACTTCCTTGGAAGGCCGCTCTCTTTAGTTTTCCTCCACCGTACGGCTTGGCGACTGACTGGATTGGCGATATGGTAACGACGATCTGAAAAGCCGTATTGGGGATCAGCCTCTCGTGGGACTTGTCGTAGAACGGCGAGTGGAGTTTGGTTGACGAATTTCTTCTTCAGTGTCAACGTCGTCGAAGTTCTGTCGGCGGTTTCGATAGTTGGAAAATACAGCCTTTCTCTCTCGGCAGTAGCGCATTACATGTACAGGATGTCCGCAGTTGAAACAAACAGGTCTGTTGTCATCCGATCTCCACACATCAGTTTTCTTTTTGGCTGAGGTGGGAATCTCTGAACAGGAGCTCTGGATTTCTTGGTTACAGCGGCGTATGTTGGTCGTGATCTAGTTTCTGTTGGTTTTGCTGACATTGGGGCCAAAACCCTTTCAACTTCGTCTTGAACGTTCTCTTCTAAAGATTGAGGATCGAAGTCCAAAGAATCTTGCGTCTGGTTAACTAGTCGATGGACTTCTCGTACGATTGTGCGAATAAAAGAGACCAAATCAGTCTCATCCGTCAGGGATGCAACCGGTACGACGTTTGGAAGCCTTTCAAATCTCACAGTTGATCAACTCTCTTCTGCTTCATATCCTCGATATAGTTGCACCATATGATAAAATTTGCCTTGTCGTTGATTTCTCTCGTCAACAGGGCCTGATAAATATCCTCTGCAACACCTTTCATTAGGTGTGACACTTTTCGTCTTCTTTCATCAGAGGATTTACCTCTTGGCAAAGTCCTAATACACTTAGTATGTAGGACTGTGTACTCTCCCTGAACGCTGGGCTCGGCATTTTTAGTTGTTCTTCAGCCCTTATATGGTATATTTTTGACGGTCGCCGTAAAGTCCACTTAGTCCATTTTTAAACGCTTCCCAAGAATCTAAGGCGTCTTCGTTGTTGACATACCACTGCCTCGCAGTACCGTCAAGAAAGAAATAAACATTAGCAAGACACATCATGTCATCCCACTTTTTAAAATTGGCTACTCGATCGTATTCCTTAAGCCATTTGAGAGGGTCTTCCCCAGGCGCTCCTCGGAAGGTCGAAGAGCTTCTCAATTGCTGTAACGAAGGTGTTACTACAGCGGGCGTGGCTTCTTGCTCGGTCGACATTTTTGTCCTCTTCCTACTATTTTCTTTTAACAGTCCAAATTCGGGGATAATCCTCTTAACTGGAGGCTCCTGCGAAGGTTGTCGCTATTATCCACGTTTGACATACTCGTTACCCCGTGCCTCCACCAAACTTGTCACGGAGTTCGAAAGAAGTACACCGTTCAGTTAAACAAACAATTAGATTTATTCTAACGAGGAAGCTCGATACCACACTGGACTGAGAACATGCCCAACTGGCGACGTACTCGGCTTTTATACACTTACCGAATATTCGAGAAATATCCAGTATGCACTCTAAAGAATGACCTGAATTCATCTAGAACCTAGACAAACAATACATTAAAAATGAAAAGAGATTTTCAGTCTTTGGATAAATCTGCCGGGGCCGGGATTTGAACCCGAGACCAGAGGAAATGGAATCCAACGCTCTGCCAACTGGACTGTCGGGACTTGTAGCAAATTATGTGTGTGGCAATATATATCTAACATAATATTTAGCATTCACATTAACATTTTGGAATCTCATCTATACTAGACAGATACAACTAATCTTTATTCTAATGAAAATGTTATGATCCAATGCTACTTTAAAAAATTAGATAAGGGATAAAACATGTGCTCACAGCATGTCTCAAGGTTAAATAATGCAATGCTAGATACTCTTCATGATAGTTAGAGTAAAAAACTACATACATTGCTTAGAAATCTAAAGCAAAATGTAGAATGAGTCAACAGATATAATGGAATGTATGTATCCTAAATTAATAGAATTTTAGACTTTACTCCAGTGTTTCTCAAAGTGTGGGGCCCCGGGGGGTGCGATGACCCTACAAGGGGGGACGCGAGCATATCGAAAATTTCAAGATTTTTTTAAAAAAATAACCGAAAGAGAAGTAGAACAAAATACTTTCTTCCATAATAGAAAAAATACACAACAACACTGATATAATTTATGTTTGCCATCTGGCGTTTTTCCGTCATCAAATAGCTGTCTTAGATCCCAACACCAAATTAAAGAAAAAAAAAACATTTTTGTATAATTTGCTGTATTTCCTCAATAAGAGATTTTTTTATTGCGTTTTAACATAAAATATTACTCGTTAAAAGAAAAACGAAACCCAGAAAATTCTAAGAAGATAAACAATTAATCACTGTAATTA
>BMAU01004365.1:0-25494 GCA_019973935.1 Trichonephila clavipes
CTGTGAATGCATATGCGTACTTTCTAAATCTAATTAAAATTGAAAATAGATCTTCCTGGATCACTCCTCCCTTGCACAGTAAATCATTTAATGAAAGTCATCATAGACGTTTTTGCACTAGCATTGAAGACTGCTCTAAGACGAGTCGTTTTGCTCGATAGACGTAACACCCCGTGATGTGGTAAGTAGTACCCGTTTTCGACATCTGAATCTTCCTTAACTTCTTCCATATGTTGTAATAATTCATATTCATTGGGGAATTCTGAATAAAGCGTTTTTTGGGGGGTCGCGTTCTAAACGTGTCCATAATTGATCTAAACTTTTTGCAGCGATTGCCTTAGAATTTCCTAATATTTCCTCGGAAGAATCAGATTTGAATGATATTTCAACGACGAATTTCCCATCCGGTTTCCGTAAATGCGTTTTCTCAAAATGATCGTTGCAATATTTTAATTCATCACTGTAAACTTCGGTTGTCTCTACTTCTTCTATTTCCCAAAAGCGCTTAAGAGTTTTATCAAGCATGTCTAAGTTATTCGTTAAAAATAAATTAGGTGTATTAAAGAAATTATATGAAACAACACCTGAAACAAGATAACCGAAAACACTTGATTTCAAAAATAAATTTTCTGCAATTTTTATTTTATCGTTGTTTAAAAATGAAAATAATAGTTCTGCACCCAACAGAACGTCTATCTTTTGGGGGATATGAAAAGATGGATCCGCTAATTTAACTTGCCTGGGAATATTTAAGTTCGAAATATTTAGTCTTTTAGAAGGTGTAAGATTTGCAATATTCGGAACAATTAATAAATCTATCTCCCAAAAGGAATCGTTATTTTCATCCGATAAAACAGCTCACTAACTTAACATTTAATGACGATTCATTCAAACCGCAAATTGGAATGTTTACTCTTTCTCTCTTTAAACCCAAAATATGTGCTGCAGCTGAAGAGAGAAATGATGACTCGCTAGCGCTATCCAGAACAGCTCTCAGTGCTTTAAATTCTCCATAAGTCTCTCTCACATAAACTATCACTGTGTTTATTAGAATACTTTTATTCCCGTTACAAAAAAGAGAGACGGGTTGGCGTGGAGGTCGAGGCAACTGGCACCTGCGTTTCGATAGATTTTAAATTATTAGTCTGTTGATTTATTTCCTGAAAGTGTGTAGGTGTCTGGATCATTACTCGTTTGCTGAATTATGACTAGTCAAGGGAATATTTGTGTAGTTAAATGCATGATGATCTAGTTTTTTCTTGCATACGAAACACGAACTTTTTAGAGTTACATCTAGTTAAGGGGTGAAGGTCAGATAAGCAGTTTTTGCATAGCCTGTTTCTTTGCACTAAATCCAACCTTTCCGATAATTTCATTTCAAATGCGTTACAGTGATAGTGGATGTATTTGTGTTCTACAAGCAACACAAATTTTGAAAAATTTATCTGTTTACAAAAAAAGGATTTGATCTCTCGTTATTAAATTTAGATGAAAATGTTAGCTTGAATGTTGCTTAAAAATTTAAGTACCTTCCTTCTCTAAAATTTCAAGAAAATCGTTAAATTCAGGTACATTGTTGTCTTTTAATGTTAATTGTATTGTTTGCGGCTGTCTCGATCTTATTTATCAAGAATGATATTTAACAACAACGCATCCGATAATTTGGTCTCTTTCGAAATTTGGCCATTTTTAATGACCCGAGATTTTTTAAAATTCGTGTCCAATACGTAGCGCAGATCCCGCCTGATTCACGTTTTAGAGGCTGTATATTTAAATGTTCTTATGTGACAGTTCACCATTAATCTTTTGTTCTCGTACTGTTGCTCTAAAGCTTTAAAGAGAGATTGAAAGTATCGTCTGCGGTTTCTACGATTTTGCTTCTCCCTTGAGAGATCCCTCTTAAATAATACAATTTTCATTTTCAGAAAAGTTCAGCATTTTCACTAATTATGCTATTGAATTGCGTTTAAACAAGCTTCATTCCTCAAATTTTTTCACCTGAAATACGGAAGTGGAATTTTGGAAGTTTAATAAGCGGTTTTTCTTCAAGTGTTCATTATTAATGTAGTTATCGGTTTCATTCTGTATGTTTATAGATTTTTAATTTATAAATAGAGGTTTTTGTGAGACTTACCTCTAATTTTTTTTTGAATGTCGTCATCAACTTTTGTAGATTGATGCTTCCACTTTTCTGAAATTCTTTTTCTTTGGAAATGCGGCAATACTCTTTGAGCGCTTCATATTTTTGTTTTATATTGAGCACTGAGTCCGAGCTTGAAGCTCAGGAATGTCCATTTTGCTTTGTCCCTTCTGTGAGAACATTAAGTTTGGTTAGCTGGCTTTCGATGCCGCTGTGTTTACGGTTTAGCGTAAGAGTGTCCGACATAATCAAAAGAAATAATTCTGAAGAATTTTCGATTATTTTAAATGCATAGGTTCAGGAATCAACACTCTCCTGGTCAGCGTTAAGGACCAAAATGTGAGGAGATAGCGTAAGAAATTTTAGAGCGAGTGGACAAAAGAGATGCTTTTATTATCATCAAAGTACATGCGAAGACTCGTTGAAATTAGTCGGGTTGCCAAGTAGGCGAAATTACAGAGTGTGCCAAGAAAGGTGCTCCGTCGGAAAAAAAAACAGACCCATTATAAACATTTATTAGAGTAAAAATTTAAAGCGGAAGGAATTAATATTATTTTCATTATTTTTCATGTATACAAACAGATAATCTAATAATAGTAATGCAATGATCAAATATGCCTAATGCTAGCGTGATAAAGTTACAGAAATCGAGCGTGATGCTGCGAGGGGTCACTTCAATGCAATAGAATAGAATGCAAATTCTATAAGTATGTATAAAAACAGAAGCAACGTATTAAAATAGAAACAGTTATAGAATATGTTTGTTATGAAACACAACACTAAAAACAAAAATATATTATACAAAATAATCATATTTTGTAAAGTTGTAATGAATCTCGCGGGCCGCAAAATTATGCAAGGTGGGCCGCGGGTTGGCTACCCCTGGTTTATTTAGTAGCTTTCCTGTGATATTATATATACAAGAACGCCTTAAAACTCTTTGAGGCCCTGGGGCCCTATGGAACAGTAGGCCTTACCTGATATCTTTAAAAGTAGACAGTTTTTTCTCAAATAATCGTTCAAAAGGTAATTTGAAACAAATTAATATGCACTGCTCAACCGATGCCCGCATTTCGACTATTCGAGTTATGATTGTTTATGGCAGGGGTACTCGACCTTTTTTTCTACTGGGCCACATACATATGTCAGCTATTTCACGCGGGCCGCAACATGAGGATAAATGATGGAAGGAGAGGGGGGAATGTTTTAAGACCAAGATAACATTGGTAATTTCAAATGTGGAAAATTGATCAAATTATTATTACTGCTATGTTTTCTTTTTTAATTATTATTTTTTATATTTTTATTTATGTCACTAACTCTAAATTAAAAACAATCAAGAAACACTCCTTCACAATTTCTGCATCAGTAAACGGTTTCATAGGAATACCAATAATATAAACTTCATAGGATGTCATTGTTACCGCTGTGATACACAACCACTGACAAAACACTTTGTTGATGTTGCAAAGATTATTCAAGAAAGCCTATTGAAAGAGATCTTGGAGGAAAAGTGTCATTGAATGATTCCTGTTTATTGGTATTTTTAAATACAGCACTTTCGTGACAAATCAAACAATTACTGATCCATGTTTGTTTTTCAATACAAAATAGTCAACGTCCCACCGTCTTGAGACGGTCTATTTTTTCAAATATTTTTCACTTGCAAAATATGAAAAATAGTTAAAATTAGTTCTACCTATAAAATTGTCGCTACTCCACTATTGTCTGTTATCACTTACCGTAACCGTTCCAAATATCAATTTGTACCCGTACAACACCGAAAGCAAATTGATATATTTGATTTCTTGGACAAAGAATTTCCCACCAAATGTTTAATGCAAATGTTCTAAAAATAAGTAAAATTCTCGAGCAATAGGCCATAACCGGGACACTTAAAAAGGCTTGGTGGGCCACAGGTTGAGTATCGCTGGTTTATGGTGTTAGACCTAGGCCTAGACATGGACAACGGTCATCACACAATAATACAGTCTTACCACTTTTGCCAGTTGACATGCAGTTTGAAATTCCCTGTTTTTCGGAGAATATGAACGGGAATAATATTTGATAACATTAAAATGATCCAGATCATAATCTTATTAAGACAGAGTCGAGAACGAAACGAGGTCCTGGCCCGAGTTTCGATTGACGTCATGGGGATATGGATCAAAAAAGATCCTCCTTCCCCTATCTAACAATTAAAAGTGCCTTAAAGTGGAAAACCTGACTGAAAAGTTCTTTCCTGATGAAATGTTACTTGAATTCTGATTGGATGGCTGGTGGCGTCAGAGTCATGGGCGGTTCTTCATGGTTTCGGCGGTTAGTCCAAAGAAAAAGTTTTTTGCAGGAACTGAGAAATTTCGAAAAACATTAGCGAGTGAGATAGCTCTCTCTTGGATGTCCTGATATAAAAAAGGGGGAGGGAACAGAAAGGATAATAAGCTATCCTGGTGGGAGCAGCAGATAAAAAATTTAAAAGAGAAAAAATTAAGGTTTAAAAAATTTAGCAAATTATAGTCATTCACCACCGGTGAATGAAAAACAGAGAAATTAAGGGGGATTGTAAGAGTCAAGGAGAATTCTCCTTGGCCTTTTGATGTTATCAACTAAATTATAGTTTTGAATATCAATAAGATTTAAATTATTTGACCCATGCCTTATATATATATATGTGGAATCGGTTGTGGAGTCGCCACCCAATTGAATGTCAACAAAACTCCAAAGACAAAACAACACGCAGTCTTCGCGCGCAGGCGCAGCTGATCCAATGTTGAGTACGAACTTGGTTTTTGAAGAAAACGAGGAGAGAGAAAAAGAGATTGGGGGTGCGCGAGCAGGCGTTCCCGTCGCCACATCATGGAAAAATATATTTGTTAGAAATTTAGCTACCTTTTTTAATTAATTTTGTTGTGTTTCAAACAAACCTGAAGAAAGACAAGTGTTTTAGACCCTTGTTGTCTCCCTATAAAATTATGGGGCCTCGGCCGGGATAGATAAAATCTCGAATTGATCAAAGTTTAGAACGCGTGAACAAAAAAAAAGCGTCCGTGGAGAAGACGCGCCGCCATTTTTTGGAAACTTCGCTCAAACTGTGTAGCGGTTGGATTTCATTCGAACCCAGAGTGAATATTCCACCTGTGTAGAGAGGTAGGAACTAGTGATTTAACACCTGCGAAGAGGTGTCATTTTAACAATTTCAAGAGCTGTTTTCGTCTAACGATATAACCTGCGAAGAGGTTGAGGAACTGTGTTCATCTACGTAGAGGTGAATCAGTGATTTTCTTCAATTATTGGATACATCGTTCGTGCGAGCAACAAGGGAGCTAGAAAAAAAAGGTAGGATCCTTCCATATTTTTTTAAAAAATGTATAAAAACGCTCTTAAAGAGGATCTCATGAGAGTTGTAGAAGATTTAGACGGTACTGTGGAGAGTACGGACACCATAGCTAAACTAAAGACTAAAATTGAGGAGAGTAGTACATTTGAAAGTAATGCAGATTTCGTTAAAACTTCTGATCTGAAAATTTTAATCTGTTCTTCCAATCATTAGAACGTGCATTTTTAACTAAGAAAATTGTTTAGTGTTGAACGAATAATTCTTGTAACGTCCACAACAACAAGTGAATATTTGTCGCGAGAGGGCGCTAGTGTGTGTAGAACAGTGTATGTGTAAACAGAGTAAGAACAAGAGCGTATGGAGAACGCTCTAAATAAAATTCCTTTTTTTATCAGTCTCACCATTTAATGTGTGGTGTAATCTTTTAGAGATTTTAAAATAATGTGTAATGAATCGGTGCAAAATAAACATGGTCCGTCAGAGCCTGAAATGTGGCCGGGACTGTAGATAAGGAATTGTAGTGTACTCAACAATCACAATAAAAGAAAGGAAGCGTCCTTTTAGTGGAGAGAAAATTGTCTCAACATCTATTAAATTCTGAATTTCCTTATCGAGTGTACTCAGCTCTTCAAATTTAGAAATTAATTGCATATATATCTCATGTACTGTTGTTTTATCAGCTGAATTGCTTATTTCGGATTCTAATTTATTAATTTGTTTTGTCACGAGGGATCTCGAAACAGATCGAGTCTTTTTTTGTTCTTTCTAATATAGCCTTATTTGCTGCATCCATTTTAAACCAAAACACTATAATTGCAAACAAATATACACAAATGACAACACCAATTCTAAATGCAACTTAGTACAACTTTCAAACAAAATTCAGCTTAACAATCAATATGCATACAAAGAAACAAAACTATACCAGAGAAACCTTCCAAATACCGACAGTTACGAATGAACCAAAGTCAGAAATGATGATAAATAAGCTTAACTAGACAAATATCGAATTCAAAGTTAGACAAAACGAAAGTACTCACCCTCCATCACGCAGCGAATGACCTTCCCCGCCGATGCACCATGTAACGAATTATAAACGAAGCAATGTCCATAATTATTTCGAAACGACAGGAGTGTGTATCCGGGCGAATTAGTTAGACAGTCCACAATAAGTATAGTTCCATGAGATAATTTAGGTATAGTAATGTTTAATTAGATACGAATTGCAACGATGCGACTTACATTCTACGATACAAGTTACACACACACACACACACACTAACTAACGATCTTTACAATTTTAATACAGATGTGCGCACACCAGCGCCCTCGCGTGGTCAATATTTCGGCACAACAATTTCTACGAGTAAGAATTTCGCTATTTCGTGGACTTCGGCTGTTGGCGAGGCTTTCGTTATCGCATATCATGTTGAGTAATCCGTGCAGACTATTATCCATTTGTTTCCATGAGAGAGCAGTTTCCATGAGCCTGGAGGGATGGGAACTAAACGTCCAGGTGGTCGTTGAGGAACGGATTTTCTCCTTTGGCACTCCCGACAATGCATGACATACCGAATGACATTTCGTTACATTCCGGCCTGTAAAATCTCTTGCGAATCCTATCATAAGTTTTCGTGAAACCAAGGTGTCCTGCGGTGGGGGCGTCATGAAAATGCCTTAGTCTGTCTGCTCGTAGATGTTTGAGAATGACTGGTAACCACAACTTTCCATCTGGATCAAAATTCTTCCTGCATAGGATCCCGTCGATGAATCTGAATTCTTCGTTTTTGGATGAGTTGCTCGAAAGTTTTAATTTCGCAAGGTGTGGATCTTTTTTCTGTTCCATCGCGAGGTTCGTACTCGTGGTGACTGCTAAAAATTTGTCTGGTGTCTCCGTTTCCTCTTCCTCTGGATTTCTCGAAAGAGCGTCGGCGTCACTATGCTTCTTACCGGTTTTATATTTTACGTCAAAATCACGCTCTTGAAGTCGGAGGGCCCATCTAGCAAGCCTTCCCGAAAAGGATCCTTTAGACTCATGAGCTAGCACAAGGAATGATGGTCGGTTACAACAGTAAAGTGTTTTCCGAATATGTACGGCCGGAATTCGTTGGTAGCCCATACGATGGCAAGACATTCCCTTTCTGTGGTGGAATAATTATTTTCGGCTTTTGTCAGAGTTCTAGAGGCGTATGCTATAACTTTCTCAACATTATTCTGAAAATTTGCACTAGGACTGCTCCGATACCGTACCCGCTTGCATCAGTATGGATTTCTGTAGAAGCGCTTTCCTCGTACATCCCCAATACTGGATCCGAAGTAAGTGCTTTCTTAAGACTGTTAAATGCTTCCACCTCTTCAGGACCCCAATGAAACTCCACGCCACTTTTCAGCAACGACTGCAAGGGTTTGGCGAGATAACAGAACCCTTTAATAAATCTTCTAAAGTATGAACAAAGGCCAAGAAAACTTCGTATGTCATGTATATTCTTTGGAGTGGGAAAATTTCTTACGGCTTTTACTTTGTGACGCCTGCGTAATGATGACTGCGAGTATGACGTATGCGTGAAGATGCCTGCGTGCGCACCTGCCAACCGGACTATATATGGTCGGAGAAGCTGAAAGATTGAGTATTGCTGACGTGGGTAATAACTTGTTTACATCGAAACCCACAATAACTTCTGTTACCTTTTTGGTTTTATTAAAATTTTAGTCGGAAAGACTTGGTCCGTCATATTATTAAAACTCGTGACACTCACGAACATTTTTTGGTCCTGTCGGCCCGTGAGTCACGAACTAAAGCGCGATGGATATTTTAAAATTAAACAAAGCTAAAACTTCCTTAAAAGGAAGTATTACTAGAATATCAACCTTCATGGACAACGTGTCCGAACATGTTGACATCACCGAGCTGGAGGTCAAACTCAAGAAAATTGACCAACTCCAGAGGAAAATTGAAGAATTGAAGGAGCTACTTTTTGGATTAGAAACCGCAAACCCAACAGAAGAAGCGGAATTCGAAGAAGATTTATACAAATGTGAAACACGTCTGACGATTTGGAGGTAAGAGTTAAAAAATTGATTAACTCAATTAATGTATCATTGTCTGTGACTGCAGTTGAAAAAAAACAAATACGAAAACGGAACTTTTGCTCAAACAAAATTCCACCTATAATACTTCCCACCTTTTCGGGAAAATATGAACAATTTAGTAACTTTAAATCCCAATTTGACGATTTAATTACAACTAACGAACAACTGACTCAGTCACAGAAATTGTATTATTTGAATTCCTGTCTATCAAATGAAGTTAAAGAATTTGCCTCCACTTTCGATACATTTTCTTCATTGTATGAAGCACTCGAATCCCGATATGATAACAAAAGATTGATTGTCGATATTCATGTGCAACAAATATTAAATTTTAAGAAGATAGAACGTGAGAATCCGAAAGAAATTCGTGAAATGATTGATTGCATTAAAAAAACTTACGGGCTCTAAAATTACTAAACTATGAGCAAAATAATTTATTTAATGTATTTTTATTAAATATTATGCTAAAGAAATTGATAATGAATCACGAAAAATTTCGAACTGAGTTTAAAAGCAAAAAAGATGTTCCCACATTTGATGAATTTATTGCATTTTTAGAACAACGCGAAACCATTCTTTTATCCGTAGATAAAAATTGTATTGTCGAAACAAAAAACGATATTAAGAAAATCTAACTTATCCTTTAAGACAAAAACCAACCTTTTAATGAATCGATCTGTTGAAAACAAGAGTTGCATAGTTTGTAAGGATAAAACTTTGCATCCGATATTTCGATGCAAAAGGTTTCTAGAATTGAACCCCCGAAAACGATTAGATTTAGTCCGTCTGCATAAGTTATGTGAACTGTGTTTGCGAAAAACCACAAAAGGATGCAATGTACTTCGACGTATGTGTGCCCATGTGGCAAAAACATTCTCGCTCCTCTGTACTGCGGCAATAGATGACCGAAAAAATGGGTTATTCCCTCTGCCGAACTTCCAGTACTAACTAACCCGGAGGACCGGGAATCGAATGTGGTGGATTCTTCCACACAGAACACAGTTTTGAGTAGCACTGCTTCTCAACATAGAAAGAACGTGTTAATATCGACTGGTAGCGTTTTCTTACGAAATAATGAAGGCCGAGAACTAAAAAATGTCCCGTCATTTTTGACTCAGCGTCTAACATTAATATTATATCCAGAAAAATGTGTGATTTTCTTGGTATTGCAATAGAAAAGATAAATTCCTCAGTTTCAGGACTCAATTCATTAAAACAAAACTTAAAGGAAAAACTAATACTTTAATTTCTAATAAAAGTGGTACTTTTAGAGAAAACGTAGAATTTTTGTGACTGAAAAAATTACCGGGTTGACACCAAGTGTTACGTTAGATGTTTCGGAAATAAAATTCCTGAATTTTTAGAATTATCAGATCCCTATTTTTACGAAGCTAAGGAAATTCACGCTTTACTGAATGCGGATATTTTCTTTAGAATAATTAAAGATAACGTATATAAAGTAAATAAAGAATTGTTGTTTAGGGAAACTGAATTTGATGGATTGCTGGAGGACGACTCCAGGGAACCAATACTAATAACTTCTCATGTTACTTTCTTAAAGATAATGATTCGGTTGATGATACATTAAAGCTGTTTTTGAGCTCGAATCCCTTGGCATAAAAGATGACCCTTGCTATCGGAAAGATGACCAAGCTATGAATATTTTTAAGGAAACTGTACAATATAATAATAATCGGTATGTGGTTGAATTACCCTTTCGTAAACATTGGAACGAATTGTCGAATAACATTTCTGTGGCAAAGCAACGTTTCCAGAGTTTATGGGGAAGGTTACGAAGAGATAAAACCCTTTACACTCAATACAAAGAAACGATTCAAGATTATTTGAATCAAGGAATCATAGAAAAGGTCAATGATACTGAAATTAATGTACACAAACCAATGTATTACTTACCACACCAAGCGATAAAAAAGGAGGGTCGTGTTACTACTTCTACTCGTATTGTTTTTGATGCAGCTTCACACCAAGCTAACGAACTATCACTGAACGATTGCTTGTGGCCTGACCTAATTTGAATCCTAATCTTTTAGATGTTTTAATTAATTTCAGGCTAAATCGAGTTGCAATATCATCGGATATTCGTCAGGCTTTTCTTCAAATTTGCTTGGCGGATAAACATAAAGATTTTGTACGGTTTTTATGGACAGATAGTAATCCACGTATTGGGGAAAAGCTCACTTTGCAAGTTTATAGATTTAACAGGGTGATATTTGGAGTTAATTCTAGTCCATTTCTACTAGCAGCAACAATCAAATATCACATTGAGAAATATAACGAAATTCATCCCATAACTGTACAACATTTAGATTCTTTCATGTATGTGGATGATTGGATTACGGGACAGGATACTCGAGAGGAAGCTCTTTCATGTCTCGCCACGCTAAGAATATTATGAAAGAAGCAGGGATGGAGATGCGAAAATGGATCAGCAATGATACCGTTTTAATGGCTCAGTGGGCGGCTGAAGGTTTCGACACACATCCTATGGATGCATCCATCAGGTTAGGAACAAACAAAACAAAAGTGTTAGGCATGGCTTGGCAAACTCTAGATGACTGTCTGACGTTGGATACTAAAGGTTTGCTGGAATTCGTTTCGATAAACGAAAATACTAAAAGATTTATGTTACAAACAATAGGGAAGATATTTGATCCCCTGGGATTGCTCTCACCCTTTACTATAAGAATAAAGTGTCTCATACAAGAACTTTGGATAAAAAAAGTAACTTGGGATGAAATTTTGCCCCCAAAGGTAAAGGAAAAGTGGTTAATTTGGTGTAAAGAACTGCCCCTATTAGATAATCTTAGAATTCCAAGGTTAGTTCTTGATTCAACGAATGATGAGGTAAGTGACCTCATTGAAATTCACATATTCTGCGATGCCTCTAAACTCGCTTATGGTGCAGCAGCTTACGTGAAAGTAAGAAAACAAAATGAAGTGCTCGTAAATCTCATCGCTTCAAAAACGAGGGTGGCACCCTGAAAGCAGTTACTTTGCCTCGACTTGAGCTCCTGGGAGCTTTAGTAGCAGCTCGATTGAGTTCAAGGGTTCAAGAAATCGTCCGCAAGAAAAAGGAGTGCAAAGTGTTCCATTGGACAGACTCCAAAATAGTCCTATTCTGGATTAAAGGCTCTTCTAAAAGATGGAAACAATTCGTGGCTAACAGAGTGCAGGAGATCTCCGAGCTAACTGATCCTGATTCTTGGTTTCATTGCTCAGGACAAGACAATCCCTCAGATTTCTTGTCTAGGGGACTTAGTGTTGATACACTTATTTCCAACAACAAATGGTGGACTGGTCCAGCCTTCCTAAGAACTGACGAACTCCCCAAAACTGTCTCTGAGTGCCCGGAACTGAATGAAGTAGATTATTTGCCTGAACTAAAATCAAAGGACTCTAAAGAACATACTGTATTGACTTTAAACTTTAATCAAACATTTTTTGATCATTTACTTTCTCGTAGTAATAAGTTTCTAACTATCGTTCGAGTGTTAAGTTTTCTTTACAGGTTTCTATTTAACATTAGAAATCCAACTAACAAGAAAACGGGACCTCTTACTTCAGATGAGATGAAAGAAGCAGAAATTTATTTAATGAAACAAGTACAGCTTAGCTCATTCTATAAGGAAATTAGAGCTATGCAAAATGGTGATGACATTTGTAATAAAAGTAATATTTTAAATTTATCCCCATTTTTAGATGATAAGGGAATCATTAGAGTAGGTGGAAGACTGAAACACTCTCGACTTCCTTATTCGAGTAAACATCCTATATTTCTTCCTGCGAAAAGTAAACTAACTATAATTATTGTTAAATACTACCATGAGAAATATTTTCATCTTGGGCCCCAACATTTACTTTATCAGGTTAGACTTAAATATTGGCCAATTCACGGGCGAAATATTTGCAGAAAAGTTGTGCATAACTGTGTAATTTGCTTTAAATTTAATCCTAAAATTTGTTCTCAAAAAATGGGCGATTTGCCAAAAGAAAGAATAACTCCCGAAAAGGTCTTTAATTCAACTGGAATTGATTTGTGTGGACCCTTCTTTATCAAAAATAAGTATCAGAGGAAAGGTCCTGAAATTAAAGTTTATGTTTGTATATTTATTTGCCTTGTAACAAAGGCCATTCACTTAGAGATAATCAGCGACTTAACTTCGCAAGCTTTAATTGCTGCATTGAAAAGATTTATTTCAAGAAGGGGTAAGTGTCATAAAATATTTTCGGATAATGGTATTAACATGATAGGCGCTAATCGAGAAATAAAAGCTTTGTCTAAGTTAGTAAGAGATAGAGAAGAGTCTTTATTTGCGTTTTTCGCAGAAGAAGGCATTGAATGGTCATTTATTCCCCTAGAAGCCCAAACTGGGGAGGTCTATGGGAGGCTAATATAAAATCTTTAAAATATCATTTTAAACGCGTTGCAGGAAACTCAAAATTTAGTTATGAAGAATTATTGACTTTAATAACGCAAATTGAAGCAATTTTGAACTCGACCTCTTACGCCACTTTCATCTGACGTAGATGATTTGGAGGTTTTAACCCCAGCTCACTTTTTAATCGGGAGACCGATCACAGCTATAGTGGAACCGTCTCTGTTGCAATGCGATTCAAATCGTTTAAATGTTTGGCAGAGAATAACTAAATCAGTTCAAACAATCTGGAAAAGGTGGAGCCTTTCATATTTAAATAGTCTGCAACAACGAAAGAAATGGATTGTTAATAAAGAAAATCTCAAATTGGGAGATATGGTTTTAATAAGAGAAGAAAATCTTCCTCCTTGTAAATGGTTATTGGGACGTGTTGTTAAAATATACATGGGGAAAGATAAGAAAGTTAGAGTTGTAGATATTAAAACTGGTAAAGGTATTTATAAAAGGTCTATCAATAGGTTGAGCATACTGCCTATTGAAAATTAAATGTGTATGGTTATTTATGATATTATTAACTTGGAATTTATTGTTAGAATTTTTGGTATTCTCGTGTATCAAATTATTTACTATGTATTATTATGTATTTTATTATTTGAGAACTTAAGCTAATTCTCTCTGCTGAAATTTGATATTCACTTAATATTTATTAGTATTAATTCATGTTTAAAATTTATTGCGTATTTTTTGTTAAGATACAAATTGTTAAGTTCTTGCATGTGGACATAGCAAGGCCGGGCGGGATGTTGACGCCTGCGTAATGATGACTGCGAGTATGACGTATGCGTGAAGATGCCTGCGTGCGCACCTGCCAACCGGACTATATATGGTCGGAGAAGCTGAAAGATTGAGTATTGCTGACGTGGGTAATAACTTGTTTACATCGAAACCCACAATAACTTCTGTTACCTTTTTGGTTTTATTAAAATTTTAGTCGGAAAGACTTGGTCCGTCATATTATTAAAACTCGTGACACTCACGAACAGACACTTTGAATTTAATTTAAGATCAGCTTCCCGAAGACATTTTAGAACAAGTCTTAATCGTATAAGATGGTCTTCAGAAGTTTCTGAGAACACTATTATGTCATCTAGGTAACAAAGACACATAGTCCATTTAAAATAGCGTAGGAAATTGTCCATCATTCTCTCGAAGGTCGCAGGTGCATTACAACGAACATGATGGCATGACTTTAAACCGAACGGCATGACTTTAAACTCGTATAAGCCTTCGGGGATAATAAATGCCGTCTTTTCACGATCTGCTTCGTCTATTTCTATTTGCCAATAACCAGAACGGAGATCCATGGAAGAAAAGCATTTGGCACCTTTCAGACAGTCGAGCGTATAGTCAATACGAGGCAGAGGATAAACGTCTTTTTTCGTTATGCTATTCAGCTTGCGATAATCGACGCAAAAACGCCAACTACCGTCTTTTTTCCTTACGAGCGCAACGGGTGATGGCCAAGGACTTTCAGAGGGTTGGACGATACCTTCATCAAGCATTTTCTGAACCTCTTCATGAATGATGCGTCTTTCAGTCGGCGATACTCTGCAAGCTCGTTGGTTGATTGGAGCATGATCACCAGTATAAATCTTGTGTTTCACATTCTTCTTCGCGGCTGTCGACTTGTTGGTTTTCGTGAAAAGTCCAGAAAATTTTCGGAGTAGTTCGGATAGCTTGTTTCTCTGTTCGTCACCTAACTCAGGGGGCATCATTAGCGAACAATTCATCTGTTACTCCTATGTTTCTTACTGGTCATCTAAGCCACCCGATGTGTGAGAAATAACACATACATGCCCTTCATTTAGCGGTTCGGCTTGGCCTATGCACATTCCTCTAGGGATGATTTGGTTTCGGGACTACAGGTTGGCTACCCAGACATCACTTTTTCCATTACGATATGTCGATACCATGGACGGTATAGCAATATTTTTCTCGAAGAGCAAATGTTTGCTGCCGTCTAGAACTACATTTATGTCTCCTCGGGATTGATATCCTGATACTGTTATTCTAGTTAAAGAATGCGGCTTAAGTGTGTAGTCCCTGGTGACATACAATTTCCAGGCGTCAGGTGCTGTGGAGTCTCGACAGTTGTTTTCTAGAACAAGTTCATTTTGTCTACAGTCTATAACGGCTTCAGATGCCTCTAAAAAGTCCCATCCTAGGATGACGTCATGGCTGCAATGTGATAAAACAATAAATTCAAAAGGCAGTTCTCGATTGTTTATACGGATACGTAAAACACATTTTCCTATCGGCCGAACAAAATTTCCATCCGTGACATTCAGCATAACGCTCTTGGCATCAGTAAACAGAACTTTCTTTAAAAATCGGCGATACTTATCGGATATGACAGAAAACGATGCCCCAGAATCCACTAGAGCACGTATCGGCTTATTATCTATTATTACGTCTAGTTGGTTACCAGTCATCTTGGCGGCCGATGGAGGATTTCCTGTACACGCGGCCTCACCTCCTTGGAAGGTCACTCTCTTTAGTTTTCCTCCCTCCTACGGCTTGGTGACTGACTGGATCGACGATATGGCGACGGGGATCTGAAACGGCTTATTGGGGATCGGCCTCTCGTGGAACTTGGCGTAGAACGGCGAGCGGAGTTTGGTCTCGACGAATTTCTTCTTCAGTGTCAACGTCGTCGATGTTCTGTCGGTGGTTTCGATAGTTGTCAAAAACAGCCTTTCTCTCTCGGCAGTAGCGCATTACATGTCCAGGACGTCCGCAGTGGAAACAAATAGGTCTGTTGTCAGCCGTTCTCCACACATCAGTTTTTCTTGACTGAGGTGGGAATCTCTGAACAGGAGCTCTGGATTTCCTGGTTACAGCGGCGTATGTTGGTCGTGGTCTAGTTTCTGTAGGTTTTGCTGACGCTGGGGCCAAAACCCTTTCAACTTCGTCTTGAACGATCTCTTCTAAGGATTGGGGATTGGAGTCCAAAGATTCTCGCGTCTGGTTAACTAGTCGATGGACTTCTCGTACGATTGTGCGAATAAAAGAGACCAAATCAGTCTCATCCTGTCAGGGATGCAACCGGTACGACGTTTGGAAGCCTTTCAAATATCAGTCGACCAACTCTCGTCTGCTTCATATCCTCGATATAATTGCACCATTTGATAAAACTTGCTGTGTCGTTGATTTCTCTCGTCAACAGGGCCTGATAAATATCCTCTGCAACACCTTTCATTAGGTGTGACACTTTTTCGTCTTCTTTCATCAGAGGATTTACCTCTTGGCAAAGTCCTAATACACTTAGTATGTAGGACTGTGTACTCTCCCCTGAACGCTGGGCTCGGCATTTTAGTTGTTCTTCAGCCCTTTTGGTATATTTTTGACGGTCGCCGTAAAGTCCACTTAGTCCATTTTTAAACGCTTCCCAAGAATCTAAGGCGTCTTCGTTGTTGACATACCACTGCCTCGCAGTACCGTCAAGAAAGAAATAAACATTAGCAAGACACATCATGTCATCCCACTTTTTAAAATTGGCTACTCGATCGTATTCCTTAAGCCATTTGAGAGGGTCTTCCCCAGGCGCTCCTCGGAAGGTCGAAGGGCTCCTCAATTGCTGTAACGAAGGTGTTACTACAGCGGGCGTGGCTTCTTGCTCGGTCGATATTTTTGTCCTCTTCCTACTATTTTCTTTTAACAGTCCAAAGTCGGGGGATAATCCTCTTAACTGGAGGCTCCTGCGAAGGTTGTCGCTATTATCCACGTTTGACATAATCGTTACCCCGTGCCTCCACCAAACTTGTCACGGAGTTCGAAAGAAGTACACCGTTCAGTTAAACAAACAATTAGATTTATTCTAACGAGGAAGCTCGATACAACACTGGACTGAGAACATGCCCAACTGGCGACGTACTCGGCTTTTATACACTTACCGAATATTCGAGAAATATCCAGTATGCACTCTAAAGAATGACCTGGATTCATCTAGAACCTAGACAAACAATACATTAAAAATGAAAAGAAATTTCCAGTCTTTGGATAAATCTGCCGGGGCCGGGATTTGAACCAGAGACCAGAGGAAATGGAATCCAACGCTCTGCCAACTGGACTGTCGGGACTTGTAGCAAATTATGTGTGTGGCAATATATATCTAAAATAATATTTAGCATTCACATTAACATTTTGGAATCTCATCTATACTAGACAGATACAACTAATCTTTATTCTAATGAAAATGTTATGATCCAATGCTACTTTAAAAATTAGATAAGGGATAAAACATGTGCTCACAGCATGTCTCAAGGTTAAATAATGCAATGCTAGATACTCATGATAGTTAGAGTAAAAAATTACATACATTGCTTAGAAATCTAAAGCAAAATGTAGAATGAGTCAACAGATATAATGGAATGTATGTATCCTAAATTAATAGAATTTTAGACTTTACTAAAGTGTTTCTCAAAGTGTGGGGCGCGCCCCCCTGGGGGGCGCAAGTATATCGAAAATTTTAAGATTTTTTTTTTTTTTAAAATAACCGGAAAGAGAAGTAGAACAAAATACTTTCTTCCATAATAGAAAAAATACACAACAACACTGATACAATTTATGTTTGCCATCTGACGTTTTTCCGTCATCAAATAGCTGTCTTAGATCCCAACACCAAATTAAAGAAAAAAAAACATTTTGTTTAATTTGCTGTATTTCCTCAATAAGAGATTTTTTTTATTACGTTTTAACATAAAATATTACTCGTTAAAAGAAAAACGAAACCCAGAAAATTCTAAGATAAACAATTAATCACTGTAATTATTATTGAAATACTGTTCATTAGTTGTAAAAAAAGAAAAGGAAGACATTATTCACTTTTCAGCCAGGCTGCATAATACATTTGTTAATCATTTGATTGGCCTTCAAACTTACTGGTATGGTTATTTAGATCATTCGTATTTTTTTCTGAATACACTTTTAAACCGGGAGGGGAGCGGTGGCGCGGGACATCTGTGATCTCTATTGAGGGAAGTTGGAACTGATCAAACAAAAGAAAAACCTGCTGAAAAAATACATATTATTCATGATTGAGAAACGCCATGAACATGAAACGAAAGGAAAATTTTAAAATGCTTCCTAAAGAACTCCACCAACCTAAAATATGAAGCCATAAGTGTACCACAAGGTTCAGTTCGCCTTGTCAAAAAGACACAAGAAAGAAAAAGTTCCACTTGTTATTTGTTGATTACCAAAGGAGTCACGAGTTCGAGCCCAGTACCACTAAAGACCCGCCGTGTAGGGGAGAGATGCACGTTAAATCTATCAAGAGCTCAAACGTCCTCTTGTTGGAGTGGTATGGTAGTTAAAAGAGGCCAGCTCAAGTATCATCCTCGTCAACCATTGTTTAAAATTACGAGGTCGTCGCCAAAAACCCTCGTGTAGCTGAACAGTGCGACGTTAATATTCACTCACTCGATCATGAAAGCTCATTAAAACTACAATAACTTGGAACAAAATATGACAGCTTTGCCAGAAAATAACATTTCTGTAGAATTAATGAAAGTGTCTCTGATTTGCGTCCTTTATTACGGTCTTGAACTTTTGAATCATTTTAGTTCAGTGTTTTATAGGATTTTTTCTCAAATCATCAAAGAAAAATTGAATAGTCCTTGAAAGCCGGTAAGTATACTTTCTCTTAATTAAATTATTTACTGGAATTTTTTTTTTCCAATTTTCATCGTGTACAGTAAAAATAATTATAAACCAATGACTGGGGTGACTGAGTCCGCGCCCGCAGTACCATTAGCGTTAGTATCGAGTGCACGCCTGCTCCTGGGTTAAAACATTTTGAAGTCTTCTCGCTTTAAATAGTAAAAAGTAAAGCAATAATTCTTCATCGGAATTTTATATTCTTTTTCATTATTTAACATTAATTCTAAATGCTAATTCTGTGAGGCTTAAAATTACAGTTCTTTTAAACAGTTATTTACAATTATAGCATTTATCTAAAAAAATCATTTTACATTTTTGTATACAATGTCGTGCACGCAGTTTTACTCTCCTTACAGTTCAGCTATTATATCAATAATGTTTTATTTTTTAAAAAAATGGACTCGGGCGAAGAGCTGGTGTTTCAGCCAGTATACGTTTGCCGCGTTGCGTGGTTAGACATTCTTCACTACAACACGGTTGAATTAAATAACAATAAACATTTATTAACTTTAAAGATAAAAGATTAAATGAGCAATTAAGAGGTAAGCTTCCAAAAAACTACAACACATGGTAAAAACAGGCACGCTACAAGAATAACAGATTAATTCAGTTCAGTTTTGGAGTCGTTTTGTTGAGCTGTAAGGTCGCTGCATACTCCCCTTCCAGTGTCAACGATACCTAGTTGGAAGATGAACTTTGCGACCAAAACGTGTAGATGGCTGGGTAGGCGTTGAAGCTGTTGGATCAGATTCCACAGTAGCAGGTGTTGAAGCTGTTGCATTAGGTTCCACAGTAGCAGGTGTTTCATTCTTGGTTTGAGGTAGTTGCAAGTCCTCAGTGTTAAGAAAGAAGGCAGGTTTGCATCTATCAATAGATACAGATACCCGTTTACCATTGATGTCAAGGGAAAACACTTTATCCTTCCTTTGTAAGACTTTGAAAGGGCCATCATAGGGTTGTTGAAGTGGACGACGTAACATGTCTCGGTGAAGAAAAACATGTGTTGCTTCCAACAGTCCTGGATGGATAAAAACTGGACGTTTGCCATGGTGTTTTGGTGGTTTAGGGTGAAGTGATTGCATGAGAGACTTAAGTTTCGAAACAAAATTCACAACATCATCATCTGGCTTGGAAGAGTCAAACATCTCCTCTGGCAGTCGAATAGTGGTCCCAAAAACTAATTCAACTGGGGTACACAGAATATCTTCTTTAAGAGAAGCTCGTAGACCAAGTAAGATGATAGGGAGTACTTCTGTCCAACGCTCAGTAGCATGGCACTTGATTGCACTTTTCAATGGGCGGTGCAATTCTTCGATCATCCCATTAGCTTGAGGGTGGTATCCAGTTGTACGACACTCAAACTGCCTGCCCCTGTCGGTTGTGAGAATTGCAGGAGCTCCAAAGCGAGACACCCAAGAGGAAAAGAAGGCCACAGCCCCAGCAGTTATGTCTTTGAGAGGTTGGGCCTCTGGCCATTTCGAAAAACGGTCAATCATTGTCAGACAATAGGTGTAGCCATTTGATGGAGGTAGAGGTCCAATGAGATCCAGATGAACATGATCAAAACGTTGGGAAGGTTCTTGAAATGATGAAAGACGTGATCTAGTATGACGATGAATTTTGGATTTTTGGCAAGCTAGGCACTGTCTTGCCCCCTTAGCTACATCTGATGAGATTGATGGCCAAACAAAACGCTGCTTCATCAAATGTACTGATCGACGTATGCCAGGATGGGATAAATTATGCATAGCAGAGAAAACATCTTGGCGATGCTGTTTTGGGATGTAGGGTCTGGCTGTGCCCGTTGATAGATCACACATAATTTCAGTAGACGAATTGGGAAAAGTTACCTTTTTGAGTTCCAAGGAAGTTCCAGATTCTATTAGGGTGTGAAGCTCCTGATCAGTCTGTTGTGTCTCAGCAATACAGTCATAGTCAATTTGACTTGGGAAGGTGATTGCAGAAACACGAGAGAGAACATCATCAGCAATATTGTCAGATCCTGGAATGTGTACAATATTTGTGGTGAACTGAGAGATGAAATCCAGCTGACGGATCTGCCGTGGAGAACACTTGTCACTTTTTTGCCTAAAAGCATAAGTGAGGGGCTTGTGGTCAGTAAACACTGTGAAATCTCTAGCTTCCAGCATATACCGAAAGTGTCGGATAGCCGAGTAGATAGCAAGGAGTTCACGGTCGTAGGCACTGTAAGACTTTTCAGATGAAGTAAGTTTTCTGGAAAAGAAAGCCAATGGCTGTAGCTCAGAGTCCACAACTTGGGGAAGTGCACCTCCTATGGCATAATCAGAGGCATCCACATGAAGAGCAAGCGGGGCAGAAGGTGAAGGATGAGCAAGAAGTGCAGCATCAACAAGAGCTTGTTTACGCCTCTGAAATGCTGTAATTGCCTCAGAAGACCAGTTTAAAGGCTTTGAGTCCTTCTTACCTTTAGGACCTTTTAAAAATTCACTTAAAAGATACTGTTGTTCAGCTGCTTTGGGCAAGAAACGTCTATAAAAATTTAACAGTCCTAAAAATTTTCTCAGAGAGCCAACTGTCTCTGGTTGTTTGTAATCAAGAACTGCTTGAACTTTGTCAGGCAATGGCTTAATGCCATCAGGAGTGATAAAGTGGCCAAGGAAAATGAGTTCAGTCACACCAAATACACATTTAGAGATATTTAGTTTTAAACCATATATGAGCTCAGTCTTTGGAATATAGTTCTTAAGTGAGAACGATGCTCCTCAGCATTTTCTGAGTAGCACAAAATATCATCCAAGTAGAAAAAACAAAAAGGAAGTCCTCTTAGTACTTCATGCATGAATCGCATAAAGGTTTGTGGTGCATTCACAAGGCCAAAACACAAATGGGTATATTCGTAAAGACCCCATGGAGTTGTTACAGCTGTCTTAGGAATATCACACTCAGCTATAGGGATTTGGTGGAATGCCTTAAAAATGTCTATTTTGGAAAATATCCTCTTGCCATGTAGTGCATGAGCAAAGTCATTCAGATAAGGCATGGGGTAGCTGTCGAACTCAGTAACAGAATTCAGCTGCCTGTAATCCCCAACAGGTCTAACTGTAGAGTCAGATTTGGGCACAACATGAAGAGGAGAACTCCAGGGACTTTTGGAAGGTCTAATAATGCCTTGAGCAAGAAGAAATTCAAATTCTACCTTCACTGCATCATACAGTTTAGGGTGGAGCCTTCTAGGCCTGGCAGTGACTGGTGGGCCAGTAGTAATAATATGGTGGACTGTGCCATGTGATGTTGATTTGGAAATTAAAGAAGGGTTGCTGAGGTCTGGATATTCCGATAAGATGTTTTTAAAACTAATGTTTGCATCTACAGTGAGGATTGTGAGGGCTGTACAATATTTGAAAAAACACAAGGAGTGAAAAGAGAAGTTTCCACATCCACCAACCTTTTTTTTTTAAGGTCAATTAAAAGGTTGAAGTACTTTAGAAAATCAGCACCAATTATAGGAGATGATACATCAGCAATTATGAAAGTCCAGATAAAAGGTCGCCTCAGACCCAGGTTCAGTTCTTTACGGACCATACCATAGGCTGGAATTTTGGTATTATTAGCAGCAAATAAGGAGAAGTTAGACTGAGGTGATTTATTCATAGTTGGAGAAGGTGGGGGATGACACAGATTTCACTTCCAGAGTCTATGAGGAATTTCTGGCCAGACTTGCGGTCTAATAAAAATAACCGGCTGGTATGTTGCGAGGGCTCTGCCATTCCAGCTATGACAGAGCTTACTCGTTTTTTGCTCAAGGGGAAACACACTTGCGGGCCTGCTCTTTATAACGGCGATGATAGTAGCAGATGCCACTTCCTCTATTGACACTCCTAGAGCGTGAATGTGATCTCCGGCGGTCAGAACTATATCGTTGATGGCGAGAAGAATTGCGCTCTCTTGTCAGTTCAGCAACTTGTAGAGACAGCTCTTGGATCTGCCTGACGAGAGAGTCCAAGGTTGGCTGAACACTGCATGAAGATGACTGGGATGGTGGAGGAACAGTTGTGGCAGCACAGATAGTGGAGGACGCACCAACAACCTCAGAAACCTTATCAGCGATGATAGCCAGTTTATCCAAAGGCTCTGAGGATGCAGATAAAACAGTCTGGATATGTGGTGGCATTCTTTGAAGCCACAAACTTTGTAGAAAGTCATCCTGGAGTTGGCCATTAGACAGCTCTTTCATTTTTCGCAACAGGTGGCCTGGGCTTCTCATCTCCTAGCTGAAAGTCAGTAAGCAGTTTCTTAATTTTTTGAGTCTCCGAGTCGCTAAATTGGGTGATGAACCGCTGCGAGAGAGTGTGATATTTGTCACTGTTCGGAGGGCTTAACACAATGTCCGACACGTAGGAGAGAGTTTCAGCATCCAGGTTCGCAAACAAAGCAGAATACTTAGTATCATCACTGGAGATACCACTGAATGTGAATGCATGGTCGCATTGCGCAATCCATAGACGAACGTTCGATTTCCAAAACGGCGGCAGCCGCAACGCAATACGAGCGACTTCAACGGTTTCACTAGTCATATTGTTGAATAAGCACGAAGCGAAACGAATCTCGGAGCAGATGCTTCAAGTGGCCTTGAGGAGAAGGAGAAAAAAATCTTTCGCTACGTACTGATCATCCGTAGTAGAAGAATTTGTATTGCATTCGCCAGTAGAACAGAATAGCATACGTGTTTTTAAGTCCAAAAGGGGTCACCACTGCCGCCTTGCGTGGTTAGACATTCTTCACTACAACACGGTTGAATTAAATAACAATAAACATTTATTAACTTTAAAGATAAAAGATTAAATGAGCAATTAAGAGGTAAGCTTCCAAAAAACTACAACACATGGTAAAAACAGGCACGCTACAAGAATAACAGATCAATTCAGTTCAGTTTTGGAGTCGTTTTGTTGAGCTGTAAGGTCGCTGCACGTTTAATGTATCAGTACTGAAGAAGGTATTTTATAAATAATTTCTTAATACTAAATTAAGAACAAGTTTGATAATTATTATGGACTTTCATGGGCTTGTCTTGTAGAGCAAAGTTTTTCAAAGGAAGGTTTAATATCAGAAATTGACACTCTGAGTCTATTTTTCTACTTTTAGCTGAGATCTATATTTTGTCTTCAAAGCAGCCACCGCAGAAAATTTCGGTTTAACAAAGGTAGGATGTTGAAAATGGTAATAGTATACGAAGTGCTTTTGTTTTCAGTACAGATAATTTCATCATCCACCTTTACCCAAAATTCAAAGACCGATTTATTACAAAATTGCCTTTTAAGTTTTCATTGGATGTGAAATGTATGAAGATTTCTTCTTCGGAAGTTGAGAGTCCTTCTGGAGTATTTTGAAATAGATCCCTAATCCACTCGTAACTTGCTACCAAGTTGTCCTCATCCAGAAAATACTTTTTGAAATTCTTTGCCAACATAGTTAAACGATTTTACATGATTTTAGAAACAACTTTCTCATGTTGTTCTTCAGATTTGTAAGTTTTGACACATAACTAGCTGGGGCTTTTTTCCCCATCATTTACTTCATTGGTGGTAAATCCAAAATTTAAGTATTTTTGAGAATATTTATTGCCTTGATTTAATTTTCGGAACCATGCTCGTCTGTGTACTTGTTGATCCTTCATTTTCGTGGAATGTTTGCTTATGACTTAAAAATGTATGTATGATTTTGTTTTAATCTACTGCCGTAAATACTTAATTACCGTGAATTACAATTAACGTGTAAATTTAAAAAAACGTATATTCACAAGCTAGATTCGGTAGCTATAGAAGTATCGAGTCGACCAAAGCTGACTGGAATTGTACGAGGTTTTACATGTTTTGCGCAGACGTCCGATAGGTTGCCCAGACCAATTATAGGGTACGCAAACGTACCCTATAATGCCGAATGTGTTTGGTATGATAGCTGGCAACATAGACTAGACTATTTTTCTAATGACATTTGTGCTTTGAGAAACGAATGCTGAAGGAGAAATAAATCATTAATTAAATATATCATTTAGCTATCTGTTCCAATTTAAAAATTAGAGAAAGAAAAATTAACATAATAATAAGTAAGTAATATATATTTTAAGTAGTTTTCTTAAAATATATATTACTTAAAAGTTACATATACAAAATTTAATATACTTATCGTATTAATTTGTACGGTTTATAATTAAGATCGTATTGTAACTTTAGCGTCTCTCTCTCAAAGTGCATTTTCAGTGCAATAAATATATTATTGTTGAACAGGGGGGCGCGACAAAAATTATGATTGAAAATTGGGTCGCCAGTATTGAAAGTTTGAGAAACACTGCTTTACTCCAAACTTTCTAACAATATTTCAAAAATTTGAGCATTTAGAGTATCACCATGAAGTTGGGAAGGATTTTTAATCACCCTGTGTTACAAACACTGTAGATGATTTGTTTGAAACATTTTTATGTAAACAGCACCATATCATTAAAAAATTTTACATTTTTTTTCCATACATGTATTTTCTATAATATGGAAATTTTACAACTGAATTTCCTTTTCTCTTACCGAAGTATACATTACAATTTTTTTTAAAAGAAAGAAAAAGAATTTTATGTGTACAATATTTAATTAGTTATTTATTAAAAAATTATTATTAATAGTAAATTTATCAATATTTTCTCTCAGAATTTTGTTGCTAATGATATAGGGTAAATTATATAAAACACTAGCTGTACCCTGCCACGCGTTGCTGTGGCTCAGTCCTGTTTAACAGAAAAGACATATTTTCAGTATGTTAAATAATTTGCATTGCACGTA